>PVJI01003300.1:0-126747 GCA_004026765.1 Micronycteris hirsuta
CCTCTCATCTTACTTGATATTATGTGACACTTCACTTTCATGTCACATTGCTTCTCCTGCTTTTCTTGCTAGTTTACTAGATACTTATTCTTAGTCTCCTTGCAGATTCCTCCTCTCTTCCTGACATTTGAAACTCTGAGTGTTCTAGGTCTCAGTCCTTGGTATCTTTTCTAAAGTGCCTCTCCACATGATATCACATAGTTCTATCATATTACGTGGAGTGTGAACTTGGAGAGTGAACTTACAAATAACACTCAAATTTAGTTCTTTAGCCCAGATCCTCTCCCGAATTCCACATTTATATAGAATTACTTTTTCAGTGGCTAAATTTGGATATCTAATAGATTTTTCAGATATCAAATGCCTAAAATGGACAGCGAAACTCTCCATCCCAAACTTGCTCCATCTCCACTGTCCCCTGTTCCTCTCTCTGGCACCTCCATCCCTCTAATTGCTCAAACAAATTTTTGGGGATCATTCTTGACTCTTCGCTTTCACAAACCACATTCAATCATTGGAAAAGACTTGGCTCCACTTTCATAATAGTCCATATTTCCTGTACCACCACTAATATCTTCACGCCAAGTAATCTGATCCCTAGACTAAATTAATGTAGTAATTCCATAATTATTTCCTTGCTTTTACTCTTGTACAAGTCTATAGTAAATGCAATAGTTAGAATGCTCCTTTTTAAAAAATAATTTTAAATAATTATAGATTCACAGGAAATTATTTTTTTAAAAAATCATGGCATGGAGGCTCTATGTATTAGTTACTGATGTTTACATCTTATATAACTAAAGTTTATAAAATACTGTTGAAACTAGAATATGAACATTAAAATACTCCACAGAATATTCAAGTTTCATTTGCTTTACATGCACAGAGTGCTTCCTTTAAGACATAAATCAGATTCGAAGTTTTGCCCAAATGTCACCTTTTTACAGAAGTGTATTTTAAACTTGCTATTTAAAATTGCAAACTGTTCTGCTAGTTAATAATCCCCTTTACCTTGTACTATTTTTCATACCATTTTCATTCAAGTTGGAATCTTCAATATACTACATTTATTTATTATATTTATTTTCTGTTTTCCTTCAGTAGACTACAAAATATATGAGCAAGAATATTTTGTTTTGTACAATAATATATTCCAAGTACTTGGAACAGTACTTGTTCTAAACTCAATACATGCCACTCAAATATTTGAAATTTTGGTTTTTGTCTCTATTTGTTTTGAAAAATCTGTTTATTCTCCTTAAAGTAAATAGAATTACACATTGATTAGTGCAGTAATTAATGCTCGTGTGAGTTGAATGTTATCATCTCTTCCCAGCTCCGTGTTCATGATGTCATACTGGAACCTTGAAATGGCCCTGTGGGAATGTCTACAACAGCCAGTTAGCAAACTCTACAGGTGGATCCTTAGCACCTTCAACAGTTAAACCTTAACCAGCACGCCACTGAGTCATACCAGTCAATCACCAGTTATAACTCTTCATTAAAATTATGTTTTTGGTAACAATTTTTGGTTATTGTGTAGATGAGTGGCTCAAACACATATCTATTTTCTTAATATAATTTTCTACACAGTAAAATCTGATGTATCCTACAGGCTTCTACCATAGTGTCCAACTGGCCGAGGTCTGTTAACAAAGTTACCCAATATTTTGTCTCCCCAAAGAACCCCTCTTACTAATAGGTCGCCCAAGATATGGGACTCGATGCACCATCAAAAAGTTAAATATAGGCAGATGAAGGAAAAAATAATAATAGTAAATGCAGGAAAGAACTTCAAAGAATGCTTGCTTAAGAGGATTATTAGCAACTAATGAATATCAACAGGGAAAAGGAAATTTTATTCATAGTCTCAAATCAACAGTTATTCTAGAAGCAAGTAGTCGTCATTCCAGATAAATAGAAATAGTTACTACAGTGTGTATTGCTGCACACATTTCTCTAAGACATTATGTCCGTCATCGTTTCAAGTAACACTGATCCCGAGAGCTCAGCAGGAACTTGTAGAGAGGAAACTTGCACTCAGAACAACTTCAAAGCTTTTTGCCTCAGAGCTCTTCCAAGTCCAGCTGTGTCATTAGAATATTCTTTTTAGGATATTTAAAAATCCAGGTTTATAGATTTCATGTAGCACATAAACTGCTACAACATGACTCATTATTTTTTACAATAGTTCTGTATTTCTTATTCAATCTCTCTGTACTTTTATTGTAATTCTCACACAAGTAGATATGAACTTCTGACTCTTGGTGACTAGTTCTCCAAATACCTTATTCGGTAGTGCTGTGGGTGTTTCTTTTCAGCTGCTGATTACAATTTAAGGAGAACATCTTTTATGTCACTTGGGGAATTGCATTAATAATAATATCAATATCTGGGTCTTCTGGATATCCAAAATACTGTATTTTTGCACTTGTGACTTGAGGTCAAGATAAATTTTTGAATAAAATGTTCTAATAAGTTATTTTTTACATAAAGCCTCTTGAAAAACAACCAGGAAAACTTTATATGTATATATACATACATACATACACATATATAGGAAAATATAGCAGGAAAGATTGCTTATTTACTCTCAATTTCTTTGTACATCTTTTTTTTTAATAATTGCTTTCTTTTTTTTTAAGATTTTATTTATTTATTTTTAGAGAAAGGGGAAGGGAGGGAGAAAGAGAAGGAGAGAAACAGCAATGTATGGTTGCCTCTCACATGGCCCTCACTGGGGACCTGGCCTGCAACCCAGGCATGTGCCCTGACTGGGAATCGAACCGGGACCCTCTGGTTCCCAGCCCGCGCTCAATCCACTGAGCTACACCAGCCAGGGTCTTTGTACATCTTTTAAAGGATCAGAGCAGTGCTAAATTCAACCTTTGCTGCATGTAAGATCCTGTGAAAAGCTTTTTAAAAATCTGCATGTCTGGTTCCACTGTAGTCCAATGCTATTTTCATCATTGTGTTTTGGGCCCAGGCATTCATATATTTTATTTTTTGATTTAATAGTTACTGTATTCTTTTCTATTACCATTGAGTCCCCTTATCACCCCTCCCCTCAGCAATCATCACACTCTTGTCCATGTCCATGAGTCATTTTTCCCACTTGTTCAGTCCCTCCATCACCTAACCAGCCCCCTGACTAGCTGTCTGAACTAACAAGGAAAATGGGGACAGACTCATAGATGGAGAGCAATGTCATCTGGTGATGACATCCGTATATTTTAAAAGCGAGCTCTATGATCCTAAGGTGGATCCAGGTTTGAGGACGACTGGGCTAGACACAAAACTACTTGAGTTGGACCACAATAAAGCTCTTTTGCTATTTTAAATACTGTATTGCTAAGGGAACCTTGAATTACCAAATTTAACATTGTTCTCAATACTAATACGTTATACGCACATTCATGCTAGCTCAGTATTTAAAGTACAAAAGACTTCTCTTAAACAGTGAAAGCTACACAAACCTATTTACTACAGAGTTAAAAAGAGCCACGGCGAAGGTGCTTTTGGCTGCACATAGGAAAACATTATGAGGACGCACATATTCTTTGGGATAGGGGCAAAACCTGCAGGGAAGCCTAGATTATGGGGAGGCTTTCGAAAGCGCTGGGTTGAAAGAGCCAAAAGATGGCTTTTCCATAGTCCTGTGCTGGTGTGCGACTGAAGGCGCTGGCAGCTGCTCTCCCACAGGCAGAGCCTTCGCTTTTCCCTGGAAACACACATGTCCTCATCGAAACATGCCATTGTCAGCTTTGGCAAATAAAGGATGACATTATTAACCTACAACCAGTTCTTTAAAAACTTGTGATTTATACAAATGACAGAAGCATTGTGTAAGTTGGATCATCTTGGTGTTAACAGTGAAATGTGATCATCTTTTCATAGCAGCTGTGACTATTATTTGGATGGTAAAACTATTGGCTTTGACATTAAAGTATATTTACTTTGGAACAACCAAAAAAATAAAAAGGTTTTGGCATGAGGCATAATGAGAACGTGCTATTTGCAGAATATTTTTTTGACTTCTGTTCAATAGCCCTGTCTTTTATATACACTTTCCCCTTATAATGCAACATAAATAATTTTAATGATGATTGAAGATTCATTTTTATAACTACATGAAATATATATGTAAAATTTACATATATCTTAAAGTTTTTCAAAAGAGCAACACACATATTTGAATTTTATTATCAAAAAGAAATGTAATCTGGATCAAAAGTAAAATAAAATGCATTGAAAAACTTTTTTTTTTTTTAAGATTTTATTTTTATTTATTTTTAGAGAGAGGGGAAGGGAGGGAGACAGAGAGGGAGAGAAACAGCAATGTATGGTTGCCTCTCACATGGTCCTCATGGGGACCGGGCCTGCAATCTAGGCATGTGCCCTGACTGGGAATGGAACTGGGACCCTTTGGTTCCCAGCCCATGCTCAATCCACTGAGCTACACTAGCCAGGGCTGCATTGAAAAACTTTAATGTTAAAAATATCTTGGCCCGGCTGGTGTGGGCATAAATCAAGTGTGGATTCTAAGAAAATTATTACGGGGAGTTCTATAGAAGGTATGTTGCTATCTCCTGTCCTTGAAGGAGGTCCTGAGAGAGTCTGTTTGAAAGGCGGCAGGTAAACTATGGCACACATCATGCTTGAACTTCATTTGACATTGAAGGGAATCTTGGGCGAAAAGAACATCGTGAGGCAAGAAAGAACTCTAAAATCATGGGATACCTTGGTAATTAGATGACTGGATATTGGATTATAAATAAGGAAAGCATATAAAATAATTATTGGTAGGTAGGTTGGGGTCATATTCTGATACATTTATAATGCCAATGTGCTTTAATCCAAAGACAACAGGAAACTGTCGAATTACAATCGTGTGTTTGAAGTCATGTTTAGGATGGGGTAAATGAGCAGGGATTTGTTGGGCACCAGACCCTTTGCAAGACACAGTTGCACAGTCCATATCATTATTCCAACTTTGAATATTGGAAAACTGAGCTACAAAGAGGTTAAATATATGCCCAAGGACATTCAGCCAAAAACTCTGGAGCCAGGATTTAAATCCAAATCTATCTGGCTTTAAATCTTTCCATTACTCCATGGGGCCTGTGTGATTAAGCTGACAAGTGCATGCAGAGAGGCAGTCAAACCACAAAGGAAGCACATTCAAGACACAATGGACACCTAAAAGGATATGAGGTGAACTGAAAGTGTTTCATTTTTCATGTAGCATATTTAGGACACATGAATTTGTTTGATTCTTCCATTTTCTAGACATTGCCAGATGCACTTGTTGATTTATATTTATTTTAGAATTATGTAGAAGGAATTAAATTTTCTTTGAAAATCATGTAAAAAATCAGAACATTTCTAAGTGTACATTCCTAGAATGTACCACGTTTATTGTATATTCTGTGAGTCAGCCAAACATGAGAGGATCCACAGGGGAACAAATGCGCTAGAGCAGGTGTGAGGAAGACAAGCCATAAGAAGACCTACTCTGAGTCCCCATATTCATTTTAACTGTCACAGCATATAAAGGTGTTTGCCCAGCAAAATTACTCCCACTTTTAGGCTCAGTCCCACCTTAGTTCTTAGATGATATTGATGGTGATGGAAAAGACCATCTAAAACGACCCCATTCTCCAAGGGCAGGGGCTAGTTAGGAGACAGAGGGATGGAGCAAAAAGGACTCATGGACAGCAGGGTAGTGATTGCCGGGGGTGGGGGGGGGCGAGGAATGAATGCTAATGGCAAAAATACAATAAAATATAAATTTAAATAAACAGATAAGACTATGGAAAAAATTCTCCCTATTGTGGTTGTTATTATTAACTACTCCTTGGTAAGACCAATATACTAGTCAAAAAGCAACAGTTGTATCCTGTGTTCTCCAAGTGCTCTGCCCTGTTAGCCAAGCCAAACATCAGTGCCTCTGGAATTAGCCCTGGTTTTCAGAATTGCCTCAAATCACAACCTTCCTTTGATTTCTAAGAGATCCAATATTTTGTGCTGAGCATCTGTACTGATACCTTATCCCAAGTATTAAACTAGCAGCCCAGCACCTCAGTTGTCAGTCTTCTTGGTTGCCAAGCCTTTGTTCTGTTGCAGATATGTATTAACTGTGAATTGATCTCCCAGCTTACAGCTGCCTGCCTGGCTGGCTGTTTGCCTGGATTCCTCACCCTTGCTCAGCCCAGAATCTGTCACTGTGCTCTTGTACTTGAAGCTCCAATGTTAGCTGAAATATGGCTGAGACCGTGTCTTTCACTCGTCTACTATCTATTCACCCAGGCGCCATTTCCTTAGTATCTGCCTTGTACCAGAGGGTAGGGTCAGATCTAGTCGTGCATACTCTCTCCCCACTTCTGCCCCATTGTTGTTTGGAACAGATGGGATTTAGAGCTGGCATAATCAAAATGATAGGAATATTTATGGTGATAGGTAATAAGAACAAATCCAGAAAAGCACCTGAGTTATAAAATAAATAAATGTGTGTTCTCTTAAGGTGGGTAGAATACAACAGAAGGACTTTCACAATCTAATGCAATTGGGAAATCTAAGCAGACTTGTAGACAGTTCATGTACAGGATTCTGTTTAAAGGTTATGGGCTCGAGGCCGGATATGTGGGACTCCCTGTTTTATACCAAAATCCCCATCTACAGAATACTGGCCAGGCAAGACAAAATCTCAGTCTTAGAGAAGCCCCAGACAGGTATTGGAACAGGAACAGAAGAATAAGATAATGTTCTCATTTCTAAACTATATTTTGAAGGAGGGTCTAGATTATGGGTAAACTTCAGATATCAACATATTAAAATATGACGAAGTTGGAAAAGGAGCAAGATGAGTTGATGGTGATTCATCTTAATATGAATTAGAGCTCCTTATATTGTCTCACACCAAGATCAGCCTTGAGGCTCATTCGGTTCATAGAAATGGCAGTCACAGATTTTGGCTCTTATTTATTAATTTATTCTAGGTAGTTACCCCACTAAGAATATTCCAGTATAAATGACTACTGAACTACTTAAAATGACATGAATAACTTTTAGGGTTGTTATCTTCTCTGGGCATGTGTATGTGATTACTGAGTATGTTTTTTACTTATATAAAAAACCTGAAATGGAAAGCCCATCTTTGGGCAGTTCTGTGGAAGTCCTGTGTGTAAGAAACCAAATTTTTCTTCCCCTTTAATTCTATCATATGCTAATGGGATATGTTATCCCAGAAATTATGTATCTGTATATATGTATGTATGGCATATCTGTAAGGTATGTACAGAATGGTCTACATCTACTTCCATAAACAAGAGGAAGTAAAAGGTATTCTGCTAACTTATAGTAGTACCTAACCATTCACAAAGAATTCGGGTGTAGGGTGTCAGCTTCATGTCTCTAGATATACAAGCTGGTCTTTCAAATAATGCACATTTCTAAGACGTATGTTGAAGCTATTACTGTCATTTTTGTCAGGTAACAATAGCTCTGATCCACTAGATCATGACATTTGTTATAATTCTATTGTTTCGACTTTGGAATAAGTTTGAGTGCTGTGCAAAAAATTAAAGTGTACCTTTTCTTCCCTAGGGCAACCTATAGTCTACAGCCAGGGACATGGCATAATATATTAACTCTGATCACAGTACTGAAAGTGTTGGCAAAATATATACTGAAAAAGAAATATATAGGAACTGGTACAGGTTTCATGCATCTGGTACCACACAAGTACACACACATACCAGAAAATTTCAATAACACACACACACAAAGAAAACAAGTTAATTTAAAAAATGTTCAAAAGACTCAAACATTTCTCCAAAGAAGATATACAAATGACCATAAGCATATGAAAAGATATTGAACATAATTTGTCACTAGCAAATGTCTGATCAAATGTAAATCAAAATAATTCATAACCACTAAGATGGCTATAATAAAAAAGTAGCAAATAAGTCCACAAAAATGTTGAAAAAATTGAAATCCTCATACATTGCTATCAGGAATGTAAACTCATACAGTTCTATGCAAATTTGTTTGGCAGTTCCTCAAAGTGTTAAACATTGAGTTTTCATATGACACAGCAGTTGTCTTAGGTATATACTTAAGGGAACTGAAACATTTTTGCATAGAAATATGCATACTTGAATGTTCATAGCAGTACTATTCATAAAAGCCAAAATATGGACACAACTCACTGATACCAACTGGTGAATAGGAAAATGCCAAATGGTATATCCAGAAAATGAAATGTTTTTAATTATAAAAAGGGATGATATAATAATACATGCTACAACATGCATAAACAGGAATCTCCTGCTTTTTAAAAGTTTGCTTTATGACATTTTGCTTTTACAAAAGACCTACATTAGTACCTGCTTTCTCTAACCTAAAGACCATCCGAAGAAAATTTTTGCTTTTAATAAATAGTACTTGCTTCTTCACTATTCAGCCATTTGGTTTATGAAATGTGCCATAGGAACACTCTACTTTCATACAGTGGGGGAAAATGGAGCCTTGAAGACGTTGGACTAAGTGAAAGAAGCCAAATCACAGAGGCAATGTAATGTATGATTCTGTTTGTGTGACATGTCAAGAACATGGGTTTTATTGTGGGGTGGTGGTTGCAAAGCCTGGCGAACATACCCAAAAAATGTTGAATTGTATACTTTAAAAGAGTTAAAGTGCAAGTTTGTGTTATATGAATTTTATTTCAGTAAAAAACACAGTCACACAAATGGGAAACCCTGTAGAATTTACATTATAAAGGAACAAAATTATACTTTCCAAATGAAAGTACATATCACCAAATATAGGTAGGCATGATGTCCTCCAAGGCATCTAAGAGTGGATTTTCTAACCTGGTGTTTCAAAAATTCATTTGTAAATTAGCTTTTAGGGACAGGGAAATATATTATTGTGGTTCAAATATCATGGAATCTTGGGGAAAGGCCATAAGGCTTACATTCAATTTCTAGGAAACAATTTCTATGCCCTGTTCCCTAATGGAAAACTAAGAATCTTCTGCTTATTTTTTACATTTTAATTTCAAGCATTTTTAAAAAATCAATGTTATTCAACTATGATTGGGTTAGATGACTTGTTAACTATTGTTTTCTTCTAAATTATATTATAATTCTGATATTGCTTGGTCAAAAGTTATATTTTGATAATTATGAAAGCATTGTTTTAGTATATTAAATAAATTTATTTATAATATATTTATAAATTTTAATAATATTTATTCTTTCATGATATTATTTCCCAACATTCTTTTGTCACCATTTTAATATGATGAAAGTCCTAAAATTTATTTTAAAATATTAGAAAAGTAATTTAAAGTGCTTCTGGTAACATGTCTAAATTTGTCTCTTAATTGAATTAAAATAAGCTGTAGTGTTGAGCTTTATTTATATTTAGAAAATTCTCTCTGAAAATACCTACAAAATACTAAAATCCGTAACTTGCCTCTGAATGGATTTACCACTGAGGTCTAGATACACATTTTATTTTTCTTGTTTATTCAGCAGGGTTTTATTTAGTTAATGCTGTAATATGTGAAAAGTGCACAGTATAAATGATAAAAGTTTAATGAATACCTATGTTTTCTTTTTCTTTTTCTTTTTCTTTTTAAACTAAACTTATTTTAGCTCTGACTGGTGTGGCCCCATGGGTTGGATGTCATCCATAAACCAGAAGTTCGCCAGTTCAATTCTTGGTTAGGGCATGTGCCTGGGTTATGAACCAGGTCCGAGGTTGGGGGGCCAATGAGAGGCCACAGATTGATGTTTCTCTTGCACATTATTGTTTTTCTCCCTGTCTTTCTCCTTTCCTTCCCATTTCTCTATTTTTTAAAGGACTAAACTTATTTCATTCATTTAGATATTATGTTATCAAAATAAAAGAAAAATATTCTATATATTCATTTATTTGCTTGTCAATTCATATAATATTCAATACATAGTGGTGACATTCTTGGGTAATAACGGGCAAAACATGCCTTTTTCTGTTTTTCCTTTATGTGATTGCGTTTTCTAATTAAGCAGCCATTCAGTAATGGTTAAGAATACTTTACTTGTTCACTTTAAAATTAATATCTGTTGGTGATAATTTATATTTTAAGGGGTCTTTGTTTCACAAGTAGGTTTTGGTAACACAGTAAGCATGTGTAACATTTGTGTGTTTTCTCTTTCTCATAGATTCTACAAAGAAATTAAAGGATGTTCTTGAAGAATTCCATGGT
The DNA here is from genome assembly GCA_004026765.1 of Micronycteris hirsuta. NCBI lineage: Eukaryota > Metazoa > Chordata > Mammalia > Chiroptera > Phyllostomidae > Micronycteris > Micronycteris hirsuta. The sequence continues at coordinate 10,259 of PVJI01003300.1, forward strand.
AACGGTGTGCTTGCAAAGTATAATCCGGAAGGGGTAAAACTTCTTTTTTCTTTTTTAAATTTGATATGACTACTTGCAGGAGGGATATCTTAGTGAATAATTCTTAAAAAGTATATATGCTCTGTACCATATACCATAATGTAAACAAAATGAAATTTATAATAAAATGCTATACTGGGAGTTATGTTAAATGTTGTACTTACTACCTTTTTAATCCAATATTATTTTGCTAACAAAAATAATATTTTTACAGTCTGTGCATGAAGAGTATAGATCATCTAAAATACAGTCTTTGGTCCTTTTCCTGGAATCAGGAAACAGTATTAGATAGAAGGGGACAAAAAAGGTACCTAACTCTCACTCTATGACCTAGAAATTTAAACCTCAAATGAACATTGATATAGGACAGGAGAGATACTCTTTTCAGAGAATTATTCTCTTGACTGGAGAAAGATTTGGTGATAGACCTAACTGATCTGTTACTTTAAAGAGCCAGCTTGGATGAAGAGAGTGGAATTTTTTCCTCCTATCTTGTTTTTACCTATTATCAGTTCCTGATATTCTTCCCTTATTATAACTTCAAATCCTGTCTATTGCTTTTGAACGCCATGCTTGAATGGATGCCTTTACCTTCCTAATTATTTGTTAAATAACCTTGCATTTAATGTTAGCTGAGAGATGTTACATTTTAAATGTTTGATCATCGTTTCTATGAGTTCTTTTGCAGCTTCACCAAGTCATAGTTGGGTTTATGGGGGTTAAAACAAACTGAGCTTTGCAAAAGACTATTTTTGCCTGGATATATTATCTAGCTGTCTAGATTTTATTTTGCTGATTAAAATATGATTTGTTATTGTTGTCATTGTGCTTTTGAATGTTTAGAAGAGCAGAGTTATTGGTTATCCTTCAATTTTATACTTCTCTGGGATTTACAGAACTTCTATTTTAATCAAAACCCAATCTTTAAATTCCAACCATAAAACTTTCATATTGTTTTATAATTTTCTTTCAGTATTTCTTAAAGAAATGAGCTCTTTTGTACACCATATTTTCTTCTGTCTACATTCTGATACATTACTATACTTTTTAAAACTGTTTAACCTAAGATTTCTTTTTTAAAACAGTTGATATTTAGTGCCTACAAATTATGGGGACACTAGATAATTTTAAGACATTCCCATTTTCCTATTTTGGGGAAAGAAAAAGATGTCTGCCATGCATTTCCTCACATTGTTTCTTCTTAGATTCTATAGAGTAAGAGAAAAATTGTTGGCAGATAAATTTGTTGAGCTGAAAAATCTAAAAAACAAAAAAGGAGTGTTGGAAAGTTAAAGCTGTCAAATTTACTGAATTAATATAAGACACAAAAATGGCTGGTGTAGCTCAGTGGATTGAGCGTGGGCTGGGAACCAGAGGGTCCCGGTTCGATTCCCAGTCAGGGCACATGCCTGGGTTGCAGGCCGGGTCACCAGTTAGGGCCATGTGAGAGGCAACCATACATTGCTGTTTCTCTCCCTCTCTGTCTCCCTCCCTTCCCCTCTCTCTAAAAGTAAATAAATAAACATCTTAAAAAAATGTCACTAATAACCAACCACATTTGAAAACATGCATATTATCTAATCTATATGCAGAGGTAAAACTAGTTTTTTTCTCCCTAAAGATAGCTGCTGGTGATAAATTCAGTTGCAATGTGATGCTATTTGCATAGTAGCCTTTTTACTCTAGTGATTTCTTATTTAAAGGACTCAAAAGACTTAGCCTTACTGATATAATGTATTTAATGAAGATTATTAGTCACTGTATGCTGGATTTATTGAAGTAATTGCCAGATTAATTATTAGACACACATATGGTGTCAGCCTTTTCAATAATGTAACACCTCTTCATAAATGCATGCATCTGCTCTTGGAGTGCATTATTAAAATAATGAACAGTTGAAAAATAAGAAAGTTAGATCTCATTATAATCCAAAAATAATTCTAATCTAAGAGTGTGACCACTTTCCAGTGTTAACACTAGTATTTTTCCCTTTGGGAGAATAATTTAAAATTTATATGACTTTTAAAACACTAATATGTATTTCACAAGGAAATAATTAGCAATATTCAGTGTTGAAGAGGAAATATTTAAGGCCTAAAGGTTCTCTTTAGTACTTGACTCCATCCAGTTTATAAAATATTACACTAATCGTATGAAAGAATTCATGAAGAGTGCATACTTTCAACTCCCATGTGAAGTTCTCTCTCTCTATTGATTGGTCAAGTTGAGCTCAAAGTCGTTTGGCACAGACAATGCTTAATGCTCAATTATACAAGAAAAATTAGAAAAGTGATTAATCTAGTTTGGCTTTAGAATAAATAAATAGTCCTTTGTTTTCTAAAATGAACATGACTTTTATGCTCTACATAAAATGTACTTATAGAGAGAGAACCCTCTAAATATCTCTAAAATAATTTTCCTTATAAAGTAAAACTGCTTATATGTTACACTTATTATTTTTATTTTCATTCACTTTAATTACTGCATTATAAAAGAATTATATGTAAAAACTTATCCAATGAAAATATGACCTGTTTATAGCTATCTTAATAGAGAAGAAATATTAAAAATATCATATGGGTAATTTATCTATTTTTAATTACTATCTTTTAAAGATTGAAGTAATAAATTAAATAATAATGAAATATAACATGTAAACAATTGCTTTGAAGATTGTCAAAGTGCAGAAAGTATTAAAAGGTCTTGAAATTCCCAAATAAAATTATAGAGTTTTTAAGAAACTCATTGTAAGAAAAGGGAAATGATTTTCTCACAGTTAACTAGCTAAGTTCATGACAATGACCATAATGAAAACCTAATTACCTGAAATCATAATTTAAGACTGTTGCCCTTCCCTCTTCACTTCATTGATTAACCTGTAGAAGGAAAGGGAGGGCCTTGAGAGATGAGAATGATAAGGGAAGGTGTCTCACATAAGCGGTACCATTCAGTTTATGTGAAATAAGAGTACATTGAATGGCCATTTGGTATGTAATAAGTGGCATTTTCCAGTGCGCATAATTATTACTAAATCAGGCCTATCAGTCTCCACTTAATCTTATGTAAATAATATAATATTAGGGGTATGTTTGCAGCTACTTAATAGTAGCCATGCAATCTTAGTGAAAATGTTCACAGTAAAACAGAGTCAGGACATAAATTAATTTATGAGAGCAGTAGAATTTGATTAAGAGAAAGAACAAATTGGGCATTGAATGTGTCTATCACCTATCTGTCTATCTTTGCCCTTGATTTCAAATTTAATTCTAAATTGTTTGATATCTAAAGTGATAAGAAGAAATAAAGTAGTATCATATGAATGGAAAGACATTTATCTTTAAAGGCATGGGGAGAGACAATGAATGTTATTGCAATATAAGGAAACATTAAAAGTGAGGAATAAGTAGTGATTAATATATCTTTACATGTGCTGTTATATTTCATAATCTTCTCTGGAAAGTTTTAATTATACTGTATGTGTTATTCATTATATTTATTGCATGTCAATTAGAACTATATGCTCATTACATCAAAGATTGATCCAGTTAGGGATTCTCAAACTTTAGCTTGCATCAGAATCACATGGAAGTCTTAATAAGACACAGAGTTTTGCCTGCTTGCTCATCCCTCCCCTTGGTTTCTATGTTCCAGGGGTGGGGCTCAAAAATTTGTATTTCTATCAGTTTCCCAGTTGACTCTGGTGCTGCTGCTTAGGAACCACATTTTGAGACCCATGGATCTAGGGTATGTTTTAAAATCCATCTGTAATCTTGATCTATCAGTTAACTTATTAATGATAATGAGAGCATAAATATAAATTATTTTACATTAATACATGTATTCTTTCTTTCCTTGCATGCACAGAAACAAGACATTCTTAACCAAGTAAGACATTTTCTTTTCTATTCATATTTATCTTTCTTTACTCTGATGTGAGCTATGCATTTCTCTTCTATATCACTGAGCTATACTTCTGTACCAATAATATTTAAATAATATGTAATATTACCTATAATACTCAGGAAGTTATTATTTACTGATGTTTGTTCAAATCAAAGTTTCAGATGGAGAAACTGATGCATCAATCATGGGATCTAAAAGTGTCCAGAGTAAAGGTTTTAATTTTGTAGACATTTGAATTTAATTTTTGAATTTTGTTGAATATAATCAGGTTCTGGTAAAATAATTTATTTAATGAAAACTTTATTCATTTATTAATAGGAGGTTTAAAAATTGCACCTAAATACAATTGGTAAGGATTTTTAAAATTTGGTCACTAGTGCTGTTAGATTCTGTGAGGAAAATATAACTAAAAAGCTATTAAATGTTGCTCTTCTGGGAAAAAGAGTAACCTAGTTGTTGCTCTGCCACTCTCTGTAAAGCAAGTTTTAGGTCCATAGTTCAGTTGGGTATAGAGAATTACAATACATTTTTTTGGATTCTCTAAATTTTTCTATCACACTAGGAATGTATCTTACTAACATACACATATAGTCTCAAATCATAATATTGTCTCCTTGGACAATATTGGATATGTATGTATTAGTAGGTTGTTGTTCACAAGATTCCCTATAATTTTAATGACTGTAACACCAAAATTGCATCCCAAATATGTTACAGTACAATGGATTACATCAGATGATCTTGACGGATTTAGAGGTCTTACATATCATATTCTCCTAGAATAAGGCACGGCTGAAATGGCAACTCATTGACTAGAATGACTTTTACTAGCCTCTTTCAGAGCATGGCCATTCCTGATCTCATTCCTGAACTTTGTGGAAACCTACTAGGTCCCCCAAAGATGGGCTATATGAGCTTTATGGTATTGGGAAGCAACTCGTCAGGGTAAATGGCTGCTTTTATGAAGCAGGCTATTAAAGGGCATTCGTTGAGCATCTTAGTCAACAAACACACTTTTCTGCCCAATTTGAACCTCCATTAGAGGCTGAAGGAAAATTGGTGTCAAAGTTAGTTCTGTCTCTTTTTGTGGTCAGCCAAATGAGTCTCTTATTTTCCTCCTTGTTCAGGCTTTGTTCCATATACAGTGACTCAGTAGGCAGGCAATTCCAGTTACAGAACAGAAAGAACATAAGATGAGGGGGTCCAAAGGAGAGTAGAGAATGAGGGCATGTGTATTTGTTACTCTCTGGTTTTTTGGTCTATCAGTATCCTGTGAGTGTAGGATTTCCTCTATACATTTTCTGTCAGTATGTGATCCTTGGCTCAGAGCTGAGTTATGTTTTCATAACTCCCTGGGCTTCCCTTATCTTTATACTTGGTATTCTGTACTATAGTTTTGTTCATGTATATAGCTTTTACATTCAGACAAGTAAGTTGCTTCAATCCCTTAATAAGTAACCTGGGAATTCAGAACCTACATTTTGTACTGCTGCTGCCTACTGTAATATCTTAAATGTCTTTAACAAGGATATTGACACTGATACAATTATTAGCAATAATATAAACACTCTTTTATTGTAAGCTGTAATTGTCCTTCCAGAAGCAAAACAACCTTTCCCATTAAAGAAAGCATCTGGAAAGTATAACAGAAAACGTGGTCTTAGGAATCCAACTGAACTGACTTCAAATTCCACATCTGCCACATGTTAGCAGGTCTTGGATGAGTTACTTAGTCTTTCCTAGCCTCAGTTTGCTTAGTTATAGAAAGAAGAGAGTGTCTTCCTCATTGATTTGTTAAAAGGGTCAAATCTATGAAAAATAATTAACTTTGTACCTGACATATAGGTATTCCATTGATATTTAAAGGCAGTGACTCTTGGTCACACTTTAGCGATCAACTTGGTTTCATACAAAAGTTCTGGAGTATATCTGATAAGTGAAAGTGAGAATATGTAAGATATACCCCCAAACAGTCCTGTAACTTTGATTTTCTCAGAGTCTCACTTTTCTCAGCTATAAAGTGAACATAACCCTGATGCCTTTTCGAACTCTAATTTCCTTCTACAGTGAGGTTTGTGTGAAATACATAACATTTGATTTGCTTCCCTGCCATGCCTGGCCACTATCCAGAATGCTGTCCTGGTGGTAGAGTTATGGTGTCTGTTGTATTTGCTCCTCCTATCACAATCACATAAATGCCAGCACAATCAGTTAGCAAGGACTAGAAGTAGTGTTATCCACTGTTTCTGTCTCTCTTCCCTATCGCCATCAAAACAATTTCAGTCATCTTCCTCTACTTATCAAACCTACAACCAGATCACGGTTTTGAAAACACAACCAACAAATTGAGTGATCAAATGCCGACTACAATTCTGTTATTAACTTGATATTGATTATGTAGTAATTACTGTTGAAATATATGGTAGCTTTCATTTCAATATTCAACTTCTGTAGCTTAGAATGAAATCATGTCCAATAATTTGAGAAGATATTTATATAAATACATGAGATCAATTAGTTATATCATTAAACGTATTAATTTGTATAGTTTTTTACAGGTTTTTAATAATTGTACAAATGAACAAATCACAATATTTATAAAAATACAATATCTTTTATCTATGGAAGCATATAGAATTTGAGAATGGAGCATCCGTTACATTCTATGCTAAATTGAGAGCCTAAATTAATAATTTGACTGCTTCACCTGGCTAGGTAATATTGACAATGATTGATCTGTTTAGAGGAGAAACTTCTGTACTGAGCATACAGAAATTTAAAAATAAGTATTAAAGATAGTACTAATTGCTTCCAACTGTTTTCTCTATAAATGAGTTTTACAAACAAGCTTAAATAATGTATAAATACATTATACATAGTTTTAATAATAATGACCAGCTTTGAAATGTGGAATTTAAATACTCTATAGTGTTCTTTGATAACATGTATTAAATAATTTATATAGGAGTTAAAATCCAGGTTAGAGAATAAAGTGATGCTGGAATGTTTAGATAATCTTTTTGCATCTTTTAAAGGACAAGTACAACAAACACTTTAGGTGTTTGCTATACCCGGAATGTATTTTCAGGGTTTGTCTACTGTTTTTGTCTGTGTATTTTCATGATCAGGAATAGCTGTTTTGAGTATGGCAGTAAAAATATACTAGGGGAAAATAAATCTAGAGATTTGGACAGAAAAACCTCAGAATGTCTGAGAGTTTTAAGGTTTTTAATAGATAAAGTAAATCAGAAATAATATTTTTAAGATCAATAGGTTAAATTTTCCATTTATAAAAAACATGCAAAAGCATGTGGGCAGTGGAGAAGTTGAAGAGCAGACCAGGTATGAGTTGATAAAGCAGCACAAGGAGGTGGGTGAGGAGACCCAGGACAGCCACGAGATTATAATGGAGGCTGCAGCAGATTTAGAACACATTTCTGATATTTGTTTAAAAATAAGAAGTGCCACTTGGACTGTCAAAGGGTATGAAAAGAACAATAGTCAACTCAGATTTTTGAAGACTGGGTAAATAGGTAGATGATAATATCATCATTTTTACTTTTTATTTATTTATTATTTCCTAAAGGTTACTTTATATATGTGTATATATATTTTTTCATTTATTTTCCAATCACTGTTGACCTCCTATATTATACCTCAGGTGTACAACATACTGATTAGATATTTACATACCTAATAAAGTGATCATTACTTTTATTTTTATACTTTACTATGTATCATTTTTTCTGAAATGGCAAGATTATGGATAGTCTAGTCAATGCATTGATAGTGATAAATCAGAGGCAAAGTATGATGTACTAAGTGTGAATATTGGAAAACCTGTCCATAAAATTATACTTTGGTCAACCGTATAATAGTAAACTTTGAAGTTAGAAATATTTGTGCCCTAAGAGTTTTTAAACCTCGCCAATTTATTTAACTTTCTGATCCTCACTTATATAGCAGTGATAACAGCATCTGCTTACTGGGTTATTGTGAGGATTAGGTAGATTGTATATGTAACGAAGTTAGTATAGTTGCTAGAGCACAGGAACCTTTGGTATTTTCATTACATGCAACAGATATTTTAATCAAATATCTGGCGTCTCCTTTCCAGTTAAGGATAGTAGAATGTATCACAGGCTATGAAGATTGTGAGGAGAGATGGGAAGCTAAGGAGGAGTTTGGCATAAAACAACCACCGATGAAAGATAAACATACAGAAAGTGAGAAAAGCATTTGGAACAGAAAGAAGTGATTGGATTGCATCCCAAATGCATTCATTGCATCTATAATATCCACTAGATAATGTGTTTGGTCCTAGGGGAGAAATATGAATGGTCAGGTTGATCTTTGCTATCAGAGAGTGTCAAACTAATACATCTATTTCACAGATTGCTGACAGAATGCTTCAACTCAGGGAATTCTTATGCCTTGAAAGTAGTAGGTTCCTTGACGCAATTGTAAAATCGTAGTCTCTCACCCTCACGTACTGAGTATTTCCTGGTCTTCTATGCCTTTTTGACTTGATGTTCTTCACTGTACTAACCCTGGGAGATTTGGGCCTTGATAGATTAAAAAGAACAGAGGTTGCGGGATAGCATATATTTGAGATCCTTTCAAAACTCTGGTTATTATTAGCTTTTTGTTTTGTTTTGTTTTAGTCTGCTTCAATATTAAATATAAAGCCATACACTATTACACTTTAAAATAATCTCATTTGAGATTTATTAAGCAAAAGAATATATTCCTACAAAGTTTCTTTTTGTATTTATTCTATCATACCACTTATCATCCCACCTAAATCAATTTTTTTTCTTGCTAGATTGCCTAAAAAGAGGTATTTGAATGAAATTTTATTTTTGCTATTTCAGAGTCCATACCTCAAATACATAATGAGACTCTACAATGTAAAAGACATTCTATTGAAACTGTGATGCAAAGTCATGTTGGACCTTATAGTCTAGCAGAAGAGAAGACACACTTGTACATTTGCCTGCACGCATATCTGCGTTAAGAGAGCTCCCTTTCGAACTTTTCTTTAAAGGTGAACATACAAGTAAGCAATAATTAAAAACTAACATTATTATGTATACATAGTTCAAGAAACTCTTACTGTTTTTTTTTTTTTTGAGGAGAAAAATTACTTTAAATTACTTTAGAGTGTAAGTGTGGGCCTCAGTAACCGCTCACACCTGTCCTAGTGACACCACTGAAAGTAGTTTAAGACCGTGTCACACTAAAGTGGATTCTAATGGAAGTGCAAAACCTAGTTGGATACAGACCCTTGTTTACAAGATATATTGAAAAACATGGTAAACACATTCTGCTTAAAATTATTCTTATCCATTATTTTCATCTTGTAATTACATGCTAAAATAAGTTGGACTAGCATTGTTTGTTATTCTTGCTACTTGCTGTCCTTTACTAAAAAACACACTTCTTTCTACTGAGTCTTAATAATTGTTAGTCTTAGGTAAAGCTAAAATTAACTGATTATGTGCCTCTGAGGTGGTAAAAGTGTTTTCTTTTGCCAGAATTAATTTTAAAAATTCCAGGTGTCCACAATTTTCACCCTTTCTCTATAAAGGAAGTCTCTCCAGGGCAGTTTTAGGGGGCTGTCAAGCAACTCTCTGATATTTCACATTATAAATAATCAATTGTAGTACACAATAAACATAAGAAATGAGACATTTAAAATGCATCTTTTTGTGAAAAAGTATTTTAATATCAAAAATGTGCATTTAAAATCTCAGGAAGTTTGCTCTGCTACATATTAATTTATATACTTTGGCTCCATGGCCTTTAAGTTTTTAAATTTAACATAATTAGTTAATTATATAAATTCTATGGCCACATTGAAGTAGAAATGGTGAAAGAAAACCACTGGGTAAGTTAAGTTATTGCCTACCTCATTTGCTCGGAGATCTTTTTCCCAGTAGCTAACATAGTATGGTATTCACAGTAGGCCCTCAATCAACACTTGTTGAAAAATGAGTTAAAGTCATTTCTTTGTTCATGGTTTTTGTTAGTTACTTAATCTTCAATTATTAAATGATTCATTTTTGTCTTTCAAAGATCACTTATTAATTAATATCATCATATAACTATAATAACACTCCTTGTATCAGACAAAAGATAGTCCATATTCAATTTCCATATTTTCAGACAAACTTGTATTCACAGCTAATTAATAAGTATGTCAGATCATGTGATATCCTGCTGCAAATGCTCCAATCACTGTTCCTCTCACTCTACCTTAAAGTCATAAGGTGATAGCCTAACATCTTTCATGATCTGCCTCAGTCCACACATCACCAAAAGTCTTATCATCAACTCATCACCTGCTCCTCTGGTCCTCCCTCGCTCCCCAGTCAGCCTCCTTCTAGTCTCCTGCTCCTCCTCACTGCTTCCTATGGAAATTCCTCTAAACAGGAACACCTTCACACCTCAGGGATTTGTACTACCTGTTTTGTCTATCTGGAATGTTCTTTCTCCGAATATGTGCAAAGTGCTGCCCCATATCGCCTCTACATCTTTATTCAAAGAACAAATTCTCATTTCCTGATCATCAGATTTAAAACTGCAAGCAGCCCCCCTCTGAACTTTGTAAACTTTTGCCATCTTTATTTTTTCTGCAAAATTTAATGTCATCAGACATTGTACATTTAGCCAACTAATTTTGTCATTTTCTAGTTCCATTCATAAGAAGATAATCCCTTGATGGAAGGATTTTTACATGTCCCAGTAACAGCTTGTCCCAATTCCTAGAGCAGAGCCCAGTACAAAGCGGGTGCGCGGGTGCACGGAGAACATCCGCTGAAAATGAGGAACTCTTCATCCCGGAACTGCCAAGATAAAGTAATTACAGAATGATGGCATTTATTTTCATTCACTTTGAATCTACTTGGATGAGCACTTGTGCCTTTTTTTTTTTTTTAGTGTAAACAGGGATTTAAAAACAAAGGATCCAGATGGTCAGATATACAATAATAATGAAAGGCATATAGAAATGTGATTTAAAGTTGTGCCAAATTGGCAGCAACATCTGAGCAGCTTCATCAGTCTGTATTCTTTACAGATTCTCCATATCATCTCCCTAAATAGTCTGTGGATGCTCCGTAGGGGGGAAATATAAAGAATAGTTCCAAATTTTAAGCTTTGTTTGGTGTGTGTGTCTCTGAGCTTACAGCCAATTCAATTAAGTGTGTCCCAATGGTTTTTCATTAGTGTTTCCTTTGATATACATTTAAATGATCTCATTCATTTCAACATCGCAATCTTCAATAACAAATTCTAATTCTGCTACACGAGGGCAGTAAATACATGATACTTTAACTTCGGAAATATTCTACTAAGTCATGAGATTAAAAAAAAATCTATAGATTGAGGACAGTCTCTATCCACATACAGAAGTGGTTGACATTTTGGACAACATAGAATTTTAGGAGAGATTTGAAATTTTTTTTACTAAATGGAGAAGAAGATGGGTTAACCAGGAAAGAATAATTCCTGAATTAGTAGGAAATATTGAGCAGCTAATATTACTCTCTTTGAAGAAATTTTGGTTTTGCAACATTGTAAGTTCTGTATAATGACAGGAAATATAAGAGAAAGGAAACTTGCTCCCTTCAACACTGTAAAGAAGTTTATATCATCAGTAACACTTTAGAAATAAATAGAATTATATCATCTCATAGAAATCATTTAAGAAATGAAGAAATTTTTATTCCATTCTTCTATCTATAATAGGCTTTTATTTTTTAAAGTAAGAAAAATCTGTTTTTAAATTCTTGCTTTCTGAAAGCAGTAATTTGCCAATATTGCCTGATTCAAAACAATTTTAGTAAAATGTCTAAGATATAAAATACTGCAGGTTTGATGTGGGAAGATACAGTGAATTTTCCAGTTTTCTTGAACAATAAAGAGGAGAGCAAATTAAGATAATAAAAACCTCCATCTAATCATAAACTAATGCCTCCTTTTATTATATTCATTTTATTTTATTTATTTTTCACGTTATGGACCCAAGGGTGCATTAAATACCCTTTACATCAATTTACATTGATTTATTACATTCAGGCAACAACCCTGAATGGTTGATTTTATATGCAGAAAATTAAGGCTCAGAGCTGTCAAAGAATAACTCTAAGAAGATATGTTTTGCTTGCTGAGCAAGGGAGAGCTGCAGCACGTGAGAAAATTTAGAAAGGATTCCTGATCACTGAGAAAAAGACTAAGAAGTAATGTATTGCTTATTAAGAGAGGCACCATACATGCCCACCATCATCAGCTAGAGAGCCTTGGATCCAAGCAGATGAACCGACATCAAACCAACACATGGCTGACTACAAAAGACTTAGGATGCAGAAGGAATTGGAACTGTAAATACGTTGCTTCTAACTACCATGCCCATGAATATGTTCATCACACAAACTTCCTAAAACTTTGCAATAAAATGAACCCTTGGTTTCCCTTGGGTCTTCATACATGTTGAGTGTTATGTTTTCTCTTACTGTTGGCCACTCATCCATCTGAAAGTGGATTACTTCTCTTTCTGTGGACTACCTCTAAGAAACCCTATTAGTAATAATAAGAAACCCTATCAGTGATAATAGGTGCCCCTGCCCAACAGAATGTATTTGTAAGTACCAGTCTGGCAGTTGACTTAATCTGTGTCTTTCAAAATGTTAGCTTCATTCATTCTGGCAAATTGCTTTTTGAAAATTTTTCTGGTATATGAGGTTTTTCTTAGATATTTACATTATTCATAGTTTTTAGTTATGTGGTCAGTCTGCTAGTAGAATTTACAAAAATGTATGGTAGTGGTGATTTATTAAAAATGGAAGAAAATGAAGTCTTTTCACTGCCACCAGTATAAATAAATGTCTGAAGTATCCTTCTGAGAATGAATAATCGAAGCAGACCAAACTAACAAAAAATGTCATATTAACATGTAGACAATCTTAGAACCATGTAAACAAAGTGAAGACTCTGGCTTTGTTTTTTTATTGGCTTGAGATTATGTTAGAGATAAAAACATACATAGTATATATACTAAATTTGTGCATGTCCAAATGAAAAAATGTACTTTCTCTAATGATAGCCCTTGATATCATATTCCATTTCAGGTTTATTCAAACTAATATAATACAGTTGGTCATTCTCTATGACCTTACCTCAGTATTATCACATAGGAAAAATAGAATTTTCCTATCCAAAATACCAGTTTAAGGAATTACTTTTATTATCGTCTGCCAGGCATTTGAAGAAAAGTATGAGCATCAGTCTGCCAAATTTTATTTCTGCCTTATTTTTAGTTTCATCTCAGTTACATGAAACGGGCTAAGGAGAAAATGCCCTTCAAGGGCTTCCTGGGAGGCCTCTAGTCCTTGCACTCTCTGGACCTGGCTAGAAGCGGCTTGTGTTCTTGCTTCGTCTCTGTCGGTCTCCCTGTCTTCCCAAATGACCTGCGGGATGGGACCCAGCGCAGCTTCACTGGTCTTCAGTTCCATGGGGTCAACATCCACTTCAAAGGAAACAGTTACTCACCTTCGCCCCTGTGGTCACAGGGAGGGTTGGCTGAGCTTATCTAGTGCCATTTACTTGCCTTTGGCCTCAGTTTCCCAGGCAAGAGTCAGATCTTGGCCCACTGCCCTCTAGGTAGCTCCTGTGAATTTCTCTTACTGACTTGAGAAGAGAAGGTGGCTTCCATCACCATTTCCCTAAGTAGGCATGGAGATTCTCAAGGCAGCTGTGGTTGTCTCTAAAAGAAATGTCTTGTATAGCCTTCCAGTGAGTCAGAGTGGGCAGGGATCTTCAAATAGATTTCTTGGAAAGCCTGCGTAGGAAGTATCAGAATTTCACTTTGGAATTTGCATCTATTGACCTTGATGTTAGGGTGAGACTTTACCATGAACAACTTTTCTTCCTAGTTGTTAAAACAATATCCACCATTAGAGACAAGAAAAGGAGATAAGAAAAATCCCCCCTTTTTTGGAGTACTCATGAGCCTGCATTGGCACGTTCACTGTAGTGGCCTGATTTAATGATTGCCACAACTCTGGAATTGGGGAGATTAATCCCAATTTACAGAGGAGCAAACCAGGATTCATAGAGTGAATGTTTAAGGTCGTACAGAGACTGTGGAAATGCCTGATGGGAAGTTCCTCCTCTTCCTGCTACATGACCACAGGTAAGACATGCACATTTAATTTACATGCCGGTGTTAGTAACCCAGGGCTGTCTGAGCTAGTTCTCAGATAGCTGCCTTCCTTTTGTAGACGTGGATATAACAATGAAGTCATCTCTGTTCCTAATGATTTTGAACATAGCACAAAATCTTCACATTGGCTGAATCTTAAAATATATATTTAATTTTTTCAGACAATAGATTTTGAAGGATTCAAGCTCTTTATGAAGACCTTCTTAGAAGCCGAGCTTCCCGATGATTTCACAGCGCACCTTTTCATGTCATTTAGCAACAGGTTTCCTCATTCCAGTCCAAATGTGAAAAGTAAGCCTGCTCTGCTTTCAGGTGGTAAGTTCAATTATAGACTTTAATGGTTTATATACAGTAAAAGAAAACTTGGAGGGAAAATCAGTGTCAAGTTTTCTGTGACACAAGAAATGATGTGCCTAAAAATTACCTTTGTTGCAGGATTTATACTTTCATACTAAGATTGTGCAAAATAGTTAAAATGTCTTGGAAATAATAGCTAAGCATTTGAGAAGGTATACTTTATATCACTTGTCATACAATGTTGTAGAAGTCTTCATTTAGGTAATAATTTTAAGAGATACTTGCATCAAATATGGAAAAGTTCTCTCTTAAATGATTAGATAATATACATATATATATGCATATTTATACACACACATATATATGTAGCAACAAAGCAGTTATGACTAGAAAACATAATATTTCATATAAATGGTGCAAAGTACCAATATACTTTTCAGTTGTTACATTTGTACTTTCAGACAAGAGTTGATTTTTCTCTTAGATAATTAATTTTTGTCACCATAGGGATGATTAGTTCTTTTATTATGTATAGCTTTACAGAGATGTGTAACACTTTAATTCCGTTTGCTAATTATATCATTCTCCATCCAGTCAGGAAAACCGAAATCTCACCATATAACTCTAGAGGATGTGAAATAGGAAATTAGTTAAAACAGTGTTGGAGAGTTGAAAGAACAAAGTGGAACATTGAGGAAATGCAGGGGTAGAACCACAAGCTGTCCTTAGGTTGGGGTAATAACAGCCCAGGTGCTGGAAGAAAGGATCTCTGGGCTGGATGCAGAGTTGGAGGGTGTTGTCTGGCAGATCTTGCTTCAGACTTCCGTGGAGGGGATCCGTTCTGGCTGGCTTTGGTAGCTCAGGAGCGGGCAGCCTTGCATGCTAGACCCTTTAGGAGCATCACCGTGGTCTGTGCAGGACCTTGTAAGGAGAGCTCACTGTGCCTTTTGTGGCATGGAAATAAGCAGAGAGTACAGCCTATTCCTATTGGAAACATGTGCTGCAAGGGTGGGATGCTGGAGAGATCTAACAGGAAGTGCAGATAGACTAACAGGAACCAGCCCCTTTTCTTTCCCGCCTTCTAATCTCTGTAGTGCACCCTGGGAGTCTTGCTGGTTTCTCACCTGCAATGGAGAAATGTAGTCTATGGCAGCGTTACCACACTCTTTGATCTTAGGGTTCTTTTGTGCTTTTACAATTATTGAAGACCCCAAAAGGCTTTTATTTATGTGGGTAATATCTATTGCTCTTTACCACTTTAAAGATGAGATGTTCTAAAAATAACCACGAGCAGCCCATTACATGCTAACAAAAATTACATATCTTTTTGGAAAATGACTTAAAAATACTAAGAAGAGTGGCATTGGTTTACATTGTTGCAATGTCTTTAAAGTTAGGCCTCGTTGAAGACAGTTAAATGACCATGCTTGCTTCTCTGTTGCCATATCATATGCTATAATAGCCTCTTGGAAATGCCACTGTCCCCTCACGAGAGACTGAGAGTGAGAAAAGCAAATGATATCTCAGAATCATCACTAAAATCATTTTGACCTGATCAATCCCAGGAAAGGGGCCTAGGGAACTCCAAGGGAGCCACTGAGCATCATAAAATAGAAGATGGAAGAGTGAGTAAGGAGATGAGGAGAAGTTGAATAACTGGCACTCAAATAAATGAAAATTTTAAAACCTATCATTAAAACACCAATGATTCAGCCATACAGAGAACTGGGCAAACCGATGAAGAGTCCATACTCTCAACCCTTGTGTGGCACTGTGCCCCCTTCTGTTAACAAAGTTAATCTATTTTTCCTAGAGCCATTTTGGTCCAAGCTTTTAAAAATAAGCATACACCTTCCACATAATGTATTTTGATCCCTTCAACATATATAAAAATAATGTTTATCCTATCCTACTCTTCAGCTACCCAAACATAACATATTTTTAGTCCCTAAAATAATTCCCCTGCTATCACGAATTGAGAGACTCACACTTGCTGTTTTCCTCTGAGTCAGTTCCATTTAGTCTGTCCTTGAATGACGGTGCTAGAGCTTTCCAGAATTCTGGGCTGAATGTGTTTAAATGGGGCAATTGCTTACTTCGATCTAGAAATTAATACTTCCCACTTCTCCATTTCATGCTTTAAATGAATTTCTTGTACCTTAGACAAAAGAAAATAACAATGTTTCCCTTATTTCATCTTTCATGAAGCAATGCTGTCCTTGGCTTTAACAAAGGAGAAGGGGGGGGCATTTTTTAATATGTTATCTCTCTGAGTCACTGCGTCAGACAGGATGGAGAACATAAAGTACTTAGTCAGTGTTGCCAGATATTCGAATCTCAAGCCCTCTTTTTTCAAATAGCATATAGTAAGTACTACACAGAAGATGCCAAATTTACAAGGAATAGAAATCAAATCAGGTCAGAAAATGGAAAAAAATTAAGAAATAATAGCTTGTACTTTATTTGGGGCATTCAGACCTACTTGAAAGGAATTGAAAGAGAGGCTGTATAATCTTCATGCATCAGTAATGAACTAAGCTGTGATTCATTTTCTAAGCGTGACCTCCACCTTTAAAACATAAGTGCACAGTGTCTTTATGGGGATTTTCTAACCCTTCATACTAGGGGATAAGAGCCACGAGACACCAGTAAAATTGGCAAGGCCTCGGTGTCCTTGTCTTGGAAACTGAAAAGCAAATGTCTTTTTATTCCTAGAACCTTGCTTTTCAATAATCTAAGTTATCTATCCAGGACATATTTCCAATTGATAAAAATCACAAATTAGTAGTGAATGGAGAAGTGCTATAAACTACTTTGTATATTCCCTCTTAGAGTTCACCGTATTTTATTTATGGCCACCATACCATCAGGTGTACGATGGCTGTTTTTGCCTATCTATCAACTGAACAGTGAGGTATTCTCAATAAAAGGAAAACAAAATTTATTCTTCCTTTTCTATTTTTTAAAATAAAATGTTATTCTCGTTCATCAATAAAAATCAAGTATAGGAGACAGGTAAAAATAAAAAATAGTTTTTATATAATAAAATTTAAAAAATTGTAAGTAGGTATAAAGGTTGTATGCATAGTTGTGTTTTATTGAACTTTTTAAAAAATATCTTGTTGCAATATCAGTGATTCTTATCACTGATTTAAATATTATAAGATGATTACTTCTGTTTCCATGCTTGATTTTTAATTTTTCAATATTTTATTTGTTTATTTTTAGGGAAAGGGGAAGGGAGGGAAAAAGAGAGGGAGAGAAACACTGATGTATGAGAGAAACATCAATCAGCTGTCTCTTGCATGCCCCCAAATGGGGACCTGGCCTGCAACCCAGGCATGTGCGCTAACCTGGAATTGAATTGGTGATCTTTCAGTTCACAGGCCATCGCTCTGTCCATGCAGCCACACCAGCCAGGGCTGGACTTCTAATTTGTCAAGATATCCCTACTGCACTCTCTTTTCAATGTTGTTATAGCTTCTTCTGCTTCATTGTAAATGTCAGGTCCCTGATCCTTCACCTCTTTGCTAGTGCAATGACCAATTTGTGATCATAGCTTCATCCCTAAATTCTATCACTTGAACTCTTCTCTCTACAGAATTGTTCAAGCATGTGGAACCTTTGATTTTCTGAATGTGGCTCATAAACCTTTAGCTATGAATCAATATTCTGATCTCATATTTCAGTTCCTACAACTTGAACACTGAAAAAAACCAGAGGGGAATTTCATAAATTTGCTGATTGTTACCACTATAAGTTCCTAACACCCAGTATTAACATGGTCTTACCACCTCTTCAGTTTTTTAAAAAATCTTTTGTAAAATGTATTTACTCTTGATATTTTCTGCTAGATCTAATAGGTAAAACTTTACAAACCTTTTTTAGTGTATTCAAATCTCTCCTTCTCAATAGATGACATTTTTCTTTTCCACATTGTACAAAAACTATGCACTGTCTAGCATAAAATACCTCAGTTATTCCCTACATAACCTAGAACTGTTTCTTCAGCTCACAGTGAATATATTCCAATTGGCTGTATTCCAGATGGACTCAAATGAGATATGTCTGAAAGTCAAATAATTGTATTCGATACAACCTTGCTTCTAATTCCTATCTTCTCTCTTGCTGAAGGGAACCCAATCATCTATCATGTTTTCAACCCTAAAAATCTTGGATTCTTCCTCCCTACACGGCCTCATGTTTAGTTAATTCCAAATGCTTGTATTACTTTTGGTAACTACTTCTCAGACATCCTGCCGGCGTCAGTTTGCTTCACCGGCATCTGCGTTATGGACGGTCCTGTGCATGGCCCTCACTGGGCCCTGACTTCCCATCTCCATGGTGTATTTTCTAACACAGAAGCCTGATGAGGTTACTCCTGGTTTTCCAAGTGTTCAGCCTTCACTATCGCCTCATGGAATGTTTATTTTTTTAACTTCATTTTCCAAGAAAATTAAATTCTTGATACTTACAGCCAATTAAAGTAGAGTTGCTTTGGGGAAGGGAGGCAGTGCGGGAGAGAATTTGGAACAGGGATTCCTCGTCGCTTTGCCTTCTCCCCACATTTTGAGATGCCTGCCCCTGAAGTGCCCTAAATGAGTCCCCAGGGCCTGGGAAATGCCATTAATTAAGAAGGCGATAAAATCTGAGTTCCACAGCATTAAGCACCATGCCATGCAGCTTATAGACTCTGCCTACAGCCCAAAATTGTCTTTTTGCTCCATGCACTCCAGATTCTTTCCATGTCCAATTATTTGCTGACTTAAAAACGTTCCACTTACTTGAGACTCTGTACTTTCTGCCCATATTTCACAGCAAAACCTAGATTTTTGAAGCCCCAGCAAATGCTTTGCTCTAGTTCAATAGCACATGCTAGAAATGTAATAATCAATAGGATGGGTTACTTAGAGAATGCAACTGACAACCACCCTGGAGTCCCTGTAGAAGTCACAATATCTGCATCTTGTTGACTAGCTGGTGCATTTCGACCCTCTCTGGTTCTCACCTATGCCAAACTCAGCAAAATCTCTGGGTATTAACTACCTTCACTAAATCATTGTTTTTTTTTTTTTTTATAGGATAGTAATTAATAGCAGTAATTGGTAACTTATTTTATCTAAGAACACAGTAATTAAAAGGGAATGTAATATGGTTTATTAACTGGTTCAGATACTCATACGATACATTCCTATTGAGCTCCGTATGTTTAAAACATTGACTCTATAATAGTAAATGTCCATTATTATTTGTGGGTCAGTGCAATAGTTTCTGTTAAAGTTTCTTATTAGTTGTCTTATAGGGAAGGATGGGAGAAGATTTTCTTAGCACCCTTTAAATGAGATCATGTAGTGAATTGACCAGTTTTAGATATAATTATTCACTTTATTAATTGATTAATTCATCCATCCATCCATCCCTTTTTTTAAAACACACTTTGTGTTGGGAATTCCGTAGGAAAGCTGAGGGTCTTTTAGAGTAAAGCAGAAAGACAGACAATTAGGTGATGGAATGCATTACAGTGAAATAAATGCTGTGCTCTCTTTATTAGGATCCTATGACTGAGATTTTAGTCACCAGTGAAAATTATCATGGTTAAGTAAAGGTAGGTGCTGGTATGGGTGGGAGTGATTTCTATTCAAATATAAAGAACATGTCCCATCAAAGAACAATACACAAACTGTGTAAGGCATTCAGTACTTTTTCATTCAGAAATAGTTATTGATCACTTAAGCTTATCACATATGATTCAGATTTCTGGGGATATATCAGGGAGAGAAATAGAACACCCTCATCCCATAGTCTTACATTCCAGTGGGAGAGAAAGACTAATCAATAAGTAAAAATATTTAGCATGTCAGGTGATAGTGAGTGCTATTGGCAAAAATGAATCATATATAGAAACGTGTGGGTCAGAGCTGAGGGTGACTGATTGAAACTGGAATAAGGGTCATAAAGAGGTGGTTCCTGAGCAGATGGTAGTGATGACCTTGGACATTTCGGACACAACCTGGAGGGAGGTTTCGGGGAGTAGCCCTAGCAGAATCAGAATCCTCATGGCCTTACAGGGTTGGAGGAAGGTAAGGGAGTGGGGACACTGAGAGATATGGGTCTGTACCTCAGATCATCCGGGCTGCGAAAAGGTCACGAGACTGGAGGAGAATGGCTGCAGAAGGGGCCAGGGAGGTCACCAAGGTCATGTGAAAAAGAGTTTGGTTTGTCATGCTAAGTTTGGAATTTTATCTAGAAGAAGTTGGAAAGCCATTATAAGGTTTTAAGCCAGAAAATAATCACATCGCTGGTGGTGTGGTGGCTACCATGACAGGAATTGAGGATGGGGGTATACTTATCCAGAAGATATTTGGGATTGAGATAATAGCGATCTCCGAAAAAAGTTAGGGTACTTTTTCTTTGCTCCCTTCTCGTTTCCCATGCCGTGTGGCAATGCACACTTGGTTTGTGCTGTTAAGCGACAGTGTCGGTGGTGGAATCCAGCTTTGTGCGTGTTTTCTCTACAACCAGAGAGTCACAACACCAAGTCCTTCTTTTGTGCAGAAAAGTAGAAACAATTCCTTTTTGTCCATATGGAAGTTAATCAAATTAAGAACAGAAAATTACCCAGTGAAAATGAGCTACTTGATCCTTTTGGAAATATTCTCTTGCCAGATGACTTTAGTGAATGTTCGGGCCAAAAGGCACACTTCATTAATTGTGCTGAGAAGAAACTGCTACTCTTATCAGAACTGTCTTGAGGTTATTAAAAATTGCGTGTGTGTTTGCGTGCTTTTTTATGGTAGGTAACTTTATATGTCCTCTGTGTCTTATAAGCTGCTTCAGTGTCCACAGTGCTGAAAAGGGCAGACAGGTCCCGAAAGACGCAAAGTGTTCAGAATACAAGGCCATGTGACTAGGAAAAAGGGAGGTTCTCGGCACACTGTAGGCATTAAGGCATAGTTTCACATTTAGTAATGTTGGTGTACCTTTACTGTTCATAATAATGATTCTATGTGGTCTGGCAGCTTACATACCTGCATAGAAATGCTCTAGAAATACAGAGAAAAGAATTTCTACTCATTGGCAAATTAGCATTTATTTATATCAACCACTGCATTTCTTATGCTCCTATTGTATCAAATTCACACTTACAGTTATTAGTAGTAGTCATTCACAAATTATTTAACTCTAATAAATCTTCTGTTATAAAATCCTGAAACCAGGGCAAACCCCACAACTTCAGGAACCAGTTTATGATAAAATTACTGTCAGTAAAGGAAAAGTTGCCCCATAATCTCCCCTTCAATTATTAAATGGTTTGGACTTCATTACTCAGGTTGATTTATTATTCTTTCTGAATGTTTCAAATAAAATTTTGGCATTCAGATTTCTCATCTTTAGTATTAGATTTATTCACCCAGGATAAAGGGGTTTCTGTAGTTTCAGCTACACCTTACTACTTACATATTACACGACAGTGTTTTCTTAAGATTATAGTACCGTCCTGTACACGAATACTTTTTACAGTTTTTGAGATCCTAATAAGGGCAAACACGATTTTCAGTACCTTACAGAGTCCCAAAGCAATTGTAACATTTTAAATGTGTGATATGCTCTAGAAATGCCTCGTAATGGCCAGAAAATATGCACTGTTACCGAGCGTTAACTCTGATCCACTGGAATGGCAGCTCTGTGAAAACGGGACTTCTCATCTGCTCGGTTCGATGCTTTATCCCTGGCGCCTAAAACCTGATCTTTCATGACTAACATTGAAGGTCCTTAATATTTATTTTGGTTCATGTTTATAAAGGGCATGCTAGTTATACGCCTCTCAGAAAACACAGAGAGCCGTCAGAAAATTATTCTTAATCTCCTAGATAAATACGTATATATGTATGTGCATGTTTATACATGGAAATGTGCATGCACGCATACTTCTCACAAACATGTATTATAATGAATACCTCACAGAATGGTGTGGATATAAGAGGAACATTTAGAGCTCTCAGCCATGTCTAGGATTTCTAATTTTCCTTCCAAAAGTTTATGAAATAATCAATATGTGCACTTTCAATAGAGTTGAAAACCAGACTCTTAAAACAAAAGGTCATTTATTTTTATTTGTTATTAATATATTTTACTGATTATGTTATTATAGTTGTCCCATCTCCCCACTTCCCTCCACCCTGCACACCCCCTCCGACCCACATTCCCCCCCTTTAGTTCATGTCCGTGGATCATACACACAAGCTCCTTGGCTTCCACATTTCCCACACTATTCCACTCCTCCCCCTGTCTATCCCTTACCCACCACCCACGCTACTTGTTCTCTGTACCCTTTCTCCCTCTCTCCCCCTCCCACTCCCCTGTTGATAACCCTCCATGTGATCTCCATTTCTGTGGTTCTCCTCCTGCTCCAGTTGTCTGCTTAATTTGCTTTTGTTATTGTTTTGGGTGTGATTTTTAATAACTGTGAGTTTGCTGTCATACCACTGTTGATACTTTTTCATCCTCCCTTTCCTAGATAAATCCCTTTAATATTTCATATAATAAGGGCTTGGTGATGATGAATTCCTTTAATTTGATCATATCTGAGAAGCACTTTATCTGCCCTTCCATTCTAAATGAAAGCTTTGCTGGATAGAGTAATCTTGGATGTAGGTCCTTGCCTTTCATAATTTGGAATACTTCTCTCCAGCCCCTTCTTGACTGTAATGTCTCTTTTGAGAAATTGACTGACAGTCTTATGGGAACTCCTTTGTAGGTAACTGTTCCATTTTCTCTTGCTGCCTCTAAGATTCTCTCCTTATTTTAAATCTTGGGTAATGTAATTATATTGTGCCTTAGTGTGTTCCTCTTTGGGTCCAACTTCTTTGGGACTCTTAGCTTCCTGGATTCCTGGAAGTCTATTTCCTTTGCCGGATTGGGGAAGTTTTCCTTCATTATTTTTTCAAATAAGTTTTTGATTTCCTGCTCTTCCTCTTCTCCTTCTGGAACCCCTATAATTCAAATGTTGGAACTTTTAAAGATGTCCTGGAGGTTCCTAAGCCTCTCCTCATTTTTTTTGAATTCTTGTTTCTTCATTCGTTTCTGGTTGAATGATTTTTTCTTCATTCTGGTCCACACCATTGATTTTAGTCCCAGTTTCCTTCTCATCACTGTTAGTTCCCTGTACATTTTCTTTTATTTCTCTTAGCATAGTTTTCATTTTTTCATCTAATTTGCAACCAAATTCAGCCAATCCTGTGAGCATCCTGATTACTAGTATTTTGAACTGTGCATCTGATAGCTTGGCTATCTCTTCATTGCTTAGTTGTATTTTTTCTGGAGCTTTGATCTATTCTTTCATTTGGGATTTTTTTTTTCTCAGAGTACCTGTTACTTTAAGGGGCAGAGCCTTAGGTGTTCACTGGGGCAGGGTAACCCATGTTGTTGTGTTGCGACGCTGTATGTGGGACAGGCCACCGAGAGGGAACAATGGCACCCACTCCACTCTCTGCTGGATTCCAGTTGCCTCCTCTGCTATCCGCAAGCAAATTTTGCCCTTCTGGTGCTGATTCCCAGAGGGGCGGGCTTGTGCACATTCTAGGACCCCGTGGGTCTCTCCAATGAACTCCCCTGTGAGGATGGGAGTTCCTCCCACTGGCGCCTCAACCCCCACAGGTGTTTTCAATTGGTGCTTTGAGGCTTTATTTCCCTGCCCTGGGACCCTGGGCTGTTCCATCTGTCTTGCTCCCCAGCTGTTTCTGTGCGCGAATGTGGGACTGTCCGTTCTGCCAGCCGCAGCCCTGCTGGGTCTTCCAGCCGCTGCCTTGCCCACCCGATCCTCCAGCTGCTGCCTTGCCACAAGTCCTCTCTGCCTGGCTGCCTGGCTCTGCCTGTTTACCGGTCTGGATGAACGTGTCTTCTTTAACTCCTTGGTTGTCAGGCTTCCATGCAGTTCAATTTTCTGTCAGTTCTGGTTGGTTTTTGTTTTTAAATTTGTTGTTGTCCTGCTTTTGGTTGTGTGAGGAGGCACAGTGTGTCTACCTACACCTCCATCTTGGCCAGAAGCCCTAGTAACACTAAAAGAGGTCATTTATTGAGAGGCAGTAGACAGATTCCTTTGATTTATTTATTTTTCGTTCTGGCCCCATAAAATTGCACTTAAAGCTTCAAATCCCAGTTTAGACTCCCTTTTGAATGTCCTTGTGCTACTTGTCTTTGCCTGTTTGGCTGAATGTAAAATGGAAATGATATCTGCATCTCACTTACTTGATACTGGGACTCAAAACCATAAAGTATTAGGTATGTTATAAGAGTTCAATGAATGCCAGTGATTTCATTATTCATTAAAAAGATTATTTCTCAGTGTTTTAATTTTGCAGACATAGGATAAAGGTCAAGTTCAGTACACTGTTTTTGTCTAAGAGGTCATACATTCTGAAAGAATACAGTAAAATTTCAGTAGCATTAATGGGATTTCTTTATAATGTGGAAAAAATAGAAATGTTGGTATTATGACCTCTTTTAATATGTGGTGGTTTTATTCCCATACTTAGGTATATTCAAGGAATTGAGAGTAATTTAAATAACTTTGAATTCTTTAACTGCAGACAGTATATTAACTGCACTGTCCAATATGGTAGTCACTAGCCTAATGTAGCCATTTAATTTACATTGAAATAAAACAAAAATCAAATCCTCATTCATACCAGCCTCCTCTCATGGGCTCAACAGTCATAGGTAGTTATAGTATACTGAACAGTGCACATGTATCATCTTGCTATAAGAGCAGAATATTCCACTGGACTGGACTGATGTGGACAGATACTGTTTTAACTGCTTTTGAAAAGAGCCTGACGTTTAGAGTTAGATGACATGTCTTCCGCTCTTGACTCCGGTATTGCTACCGAACCATCGGCCATTTACTTTCTGACCTTCCGCCCTCCTGTGGTAGGGTCAAGTAGAACTGCTATGTGGAGGTGTTGTTGGCTCACAGCCGGAAGTGTTTTTAATGCTGTTGCTTCAACAATAATGACTCAAGACAAGGCCATCCAACTTTTCATGTCTCTGGGCCACACTGGAAGAAGAAGAGTTGTTTTGGGCTACACATTAAATACACTGCAGTACGTAATCACAAAACAATCTCATAATGTTTTAAGTAAATTTATGATTTTCTGTTGGATGGCATTCATAGCCATGCTGGGCCACATGTGGCCCGTGGCCTGTGGGCCATGGGTTGGACACACCTGCTAGAACATTATCCACAATGCTTCGAGTGCTGTTCCTTATAGTTGCTTGTTTGGGGGGGGTTGCCAATGTCAAGTCATAAATCACAGTATGTTCTTAGAGGGGCCTCGCTGACCTCAGTTTCTTGTCAGGCACTGTATCCCAATGCCTGCCCTCACTTTATGAGGAATCACAGTGGATTTTACATCCCTTGTTCATTTGTAACCTACTCTTATCTCATTTTGCTTCTAGTTTGCATAAAATAAAAAAATTAAAAAAAATAATTATAATGTTGTACTAAGACCAACATAGTTGGAAGGGCAACTCTAAAAATCATGAATTGTGTGATACTTCTGAACAACTGTTTTTACTCTTGATTATCTATATTGTTCATTATGACTAGTAATATGGATATGGGAAGGATTATAATATGTGACAGGTTACTTCATAAGCTTGATAAATGTCTGAAGATTGAACCAGTATTTAAGAAAATGGAAAATTCAAATTGCCAGACTGTTTTATTGGCTTAGAAGTTTAGAAATGTAATATATGTTCTTAGTTTTGAATATTTCATTTTAGTAGATAAAGGAAAAGTGGATAAGATTCTAGTATGTTCATTATCTGAAATGCTAGTGTTTGAAAAGAAAGCTGGAGTAGAGGTAGTAATTGAACCTGTAACCAAAACTTATTCACTAATAATTGAACCTCGAGACTGGAATTAAGAGTATCTCTTAGAACAAATCTTTCCAGGTTTGTTTCTAGAAATAGAGTGTCTAGATTGGGATAAAATGAAGCGCATGTGCTTGAAGGACATAATAGTAGGTAGTGTTCAACTGGACTATTTTTATAGTTAAACTTTGAAGAGAAAATGATGTTTATATGTATGAATGTTTATATATAAGTATATATTTTAGTGTATGTATGAAAATCATCATAAAAACAGAAAAAACTCAAAGCCCAAGATAATTTTTCCTCATAAAACATATACTCTAAATACAATGCTTATTTTTGCTTTATTTGTTTTACTCTGCAAATATATGAATATATGTATTCAGGGATGTAAATGGTATATGTGTGTGTGTATACTTGCTTCACTTGTGTTACAAATATTTAAAAGAGAATAACCTTAGGCAGGTCAGAGACCATGCAAAGTGGGTGCCAGTCAATTGCATGATCTTCAGAGCTAAATACTGACCACTGAGGCAAAAGAAACATATTTTTTGTTTTGCCTAGTTTCACATTCAGTTCCAAGTATAAAGAGATTTTCACCCACAGCTGGATGGGTTAAAATGGCATTTGTTAATGGGGGGAAGATTTTTTTAGCCTCTTCACTTTCCTGCTAAAGAGGAGTGTAGGATCCAATTACAGTCTCATTGAAGAGCTACAGGCAGGGAACCAGGCTGGCAATGCCTTGTTTGCTGTGTGTGTCGTTTCCTGTGTGTTCTGGACAATCTTTAGCACAATCTGCTTAAAAGGAAAATGACTTTTCTTCAGGGCACTGGATTGTCAAAGATGTGGATAGGAGATAAGTAGTGGAAAAGACCTCCAGCCAGGTTTCGGGAATGGGAAGAAATGATAAATAGTAGAGTGGGGTGTAGAAAACATTCTCTATGAAGACAGACTGAGGCTCAGGACATACTTTTAGAAAATTCAGTGAAACTATTTAGAAACATCTTCACCACATAAGAGAAGGTGGGCTGATCTTAGGGAGTGGGTGGGAACAGGGCAAACCAGTGAGATTTTTCATCAGTTCCATACCTTGAGATGTAGCACAGTCCAGCTCTGCAAATCACTTGGTTATAAAGTAGTTGTGAAGAAGGTCTTAGACAGTGCATCTTTTTTCTTGATTGCACCCTATAATTCATTGCAACAAGTATATATTTTACCTCTCAAATTTGACTATAATTGGAGGCGACAAAGATTTGATTAGTTCTTCAGCTTGTATTTTTGTATATGCTCATAATTTTGTTTATATACTTTTAAATTCTTTAAAATGTAAAATTATGACAATTAAATATATAATGCAGCTTTTAGTTTACAACATGCCATGAACAGAAAATGGGAAGTATTTACTCATTTTGTCAAAATGAATTTTAGTACAGTAACAGGTTTCTTCAAAAGGTTGGGGCTAAATATAAATTATGCATGTATGTTCATGTTCAATATGCATATAAATTACATACAGGAAAGGCAAACAGAAAATCATGTAGTCCTCATACTCTCCAATTGTTTATATTCAGTATTATGAAAGCTTATAATGGAATACCATGCACCTTCATTTTATAAGTACAAACAAATGATCATCAAGTGTTCTAAGTAAGTAAAACATACAATACATTTGGCATCCTTTCAAGTGAATGTTGCGTGTTCTTTTTATTTGTTCTAGATTTATTCCGAGTTTTTGTATAAAAGATTTAAAACAAGCCGATTAAATCATCTCAGTACCATAAGGGGGAAGCTAGGAAGAGAGGATTAGCTCATCAGGCAGGGTGTGTTAGGTCATGGTTTATCCGACCATAATTCACGGGCTCTGTTCTCCCAGGCTGGAAGTTATGGTCATGTCTACGATCAGTGCCAAACTGTCTTTATTGTAAGTTGAAACTGCTTGTCCTGCAGCTGGCGAAGCTTTAGTTTGTCAATTAGAAATAGTAAGGTGATTTTTTTTTTAAGTTCAGGATTGTCTTCAACTCTTTGTCTTTTTTTTTTTTTTGGCTTATAAAATGACTGTATTACTTTGTATTATATATACTGTGATACTTCTGTTAAGAGGGAAAATCAGTTTCTTAAATTTTCATATATATTTCAATAACTATAAAAGGAAGTAAAATAAATATATTTTTGAAATAAATAAGACTTCGGTAAAGAAAATGAAGGGAAGATATAAGCAGTGAAACTGTGGGTCAGGATACATTAATGGATAATGCATTCAATTTCGAGAGACTTTCATAGAATTTTAAGAATGAAATCGAATAGAAGACAAGAGAATAGATACTATAGAAAGGAAAACATTGGATCAGTTATGAAACCTACTAATTAATGATGTGTGTGTGTGTTTGTATAAAAGGATCATCCTGAATAAAAGTGCAAATGTTTTTTCTTCCTCTTACTATCAGCATTGAATCAACAATAGTCAGTGAACCATTACTATAGAGAAAAAGAGGGTGGATTTCCAGCTCTGACTCTCTGGGAATTAGTCCCTGTAAGCTTGTTTCTCATCTGTGAAATGGGAGTCACACAGTCTACCTCACAGGGTTAATGTGAAAGTTAAGTGTCAGGACACCTGTTAAAGCCCTCAGCATGTCCTGCTATCTATTACCCATTCAATAAATGGTACATTTTCTTAGTAATAGCATTACCAATAATACAACTAATTCGTAACTTCTGGTAATGCATTAAGTAATCTGCTGGCTACCTTGAGATGAATGGAGGAGATAATGGTTATTGAATCAGAGATATACCTCAAAGGGAGTAGAATAGAGCAAGGGTGCGATCAGGTAGATGTTCACTAGGGAATGGCCAGTTTGTAGAACTACCTGTATTTGGGTAGGATCATTTCCTCTATTCAAGCGACTCCTGGTGGATTAGGAGGAACACAGTGGGCATTCAGCCCATTAGCAATCTCACCCAGACACCTGTGAGGTTGCCAAACATACCTCAAAGGGCAGTTGGTGTTTACCTTCAGGTCTTATCTGGTACATGTGACCTGGTCTCAGAGGCTTCTGTATAAGATGGAAGTAACCATTTATTGTGAATGAGTTTCAGTTTGTTTATCACCAGCCAGATAATCTGCAGTCGTCAGCTGCTGTGCACATTAAAGTTCTCCACCCTGGTCTGGAATAAGAGCAGTGAATGGGTTTCAGAAATTAAGTGTGGACCGTATAAAAATAAACTCCAGCCATATCTTATTAGCTCTCTACTGGAATGCCTGCCCTGTGTATCCAGATTTTTGTTTTTGTCCCTTTCTCTCTTGCTTATGGGCAGATTCCTTGATGGCAAAAGGGATGTCTTATTCATGGTGCTGGCAAATATTTGGCATAAATGTTTTTATGAATGAATGAGTCCTGAATAAATCATGTTGTGACAGACCCAAATTTCTTCTTCTGTTTTTCTTTTTTTTAATAAACAGCCAATTGTATGTATCTTCCCAGCTCATTTATAGCTGTGGCTGCCTACAGCAGAGACAGGTAGAATAGGGACGTGGCTCCTGGTACATTCAAATCTGCCTACCAACTCACCCTGCTCAGTAGGGCCCTGAACCTACAACTCTGCATTAGGCAGCCCGAGCGGTCCTCTGTCATCAAGTGCCAAGAAACTGCATTGCTCACTGCAGTCGTACAGGATGTCTGACTCTGCTATGCTGCAGCTCCGAGAGTCTGGTTATCCTATGAAAATATCTAGCTGTCTGCATGGTCTGTGCTTGAACTCCCTATCTGTTGTTTTAAAAAAAAAAACAACACTGTGAATATTTTTCAGAATATAAAGACACATATTTTCGTTTCAGGCCTGAGAATGAACAAAGGTGCCATCACGCCCCCTCGTACTTCCCCTGCAAACACCTGTTCCCCAGAAGTAATCCATCTGAAGGACATCGTCTGTTACCTGTCCCTCCTGGAAAGAGGACGGCCCGAGGACAAACTGGAGTGTACGTGTCTCTTCCTTTCGTTTACTCATCACAGTTGGGGACTAGGGAAAGTGACTGAAAATCGATTGACTTTAAATTGTATCTACTCTGATTATCTCAATTTTTGTTAAATAGAGGGAGCTTGATACATAATAAAAATGACTGCAATTGAAAAGTCAAACAAAGTATATTCATAATATTGATGGATTTCAGGCTATTTATCAAATTCAATTTATTAGCCAGTATTTCTTGAACGTGTTTGTCTAATAAATGACTTTTTAAAAATATGTTGCTCAGTTTGGTAACAAGATGATATTGGAAAGTATACTTTGACTTATTTTGAAAAAGGAAAAAAAAATATTTCTTGGACATTAGGACGTCTTTCTGTTAGTCAGCAAGGGGGTTCACATTACAGTACAAGACTTTCTCCCTTGGGAATCTTTCTTAAAAGCTTTAGTCCTAACACTTTCTCTTTAAAAAAAAAACAAAACTTCATCTGTATTATATTTTTTTAATTACCATTTCGTCCCCTGATGCCTCCCCCCCGCCCCCCCTCCGCAGCAATCACCACACTGTTGTCCACGTCCGTGAGTCCTTTTTCCATTTTCTTTGACAGGAACAAATGATTTCTTAAATGCCAAATATGACAGTTTTATTAATAGAACCTGACTCTGCATATGATCAATACTTAAACAATAGCTGCTGTTTGCTTCTACAATGTAGCAGGTTATTTCCTATAGAGGATTTCTGTCTAATTGAAAGGAAAAAAAAATTGCTCTTGCTTATAAAATATAGGCATTGAGCTCTCTCTGGTGGCAAATAGTACTCATTGCAATGCAAGAAAATGGTTTTTAAACATTAACTCATAAGCCAAGATGATCATTTATTTAGCAATCTCTTCTTTCTCCAAAGCCCTTGCTAACTCTAGAACTGGTGGTTAGTTCAGCAATCTGATTAACTTGATTATATTACATATTATTAAAATAAATTTATAAATTTGGCTACTGAAATGATAGCAAAGATACTGAATCCTAAATGTGACATTTCGAAAGCCAATGCATTGTCATGTCTCAGAATTATGATTAGGAAGTATGTTTAATCAAACTTAATAGTAAACTATTGATGAAAATTTTCTTATTAGTAAAGAATATTCGATAATATCATTATTTGAGTCACATCTGCTTATGAATAAGATATATTAACATTCCTCTTTAAATAAATATTTATCATTCCCAAATGTTGAATATTTGCATTTCGAGATTTATTTGTATTCCTAAGAACTTACAGAAATCTCTCTCCTTCCAAAATAAATATTAATGTTCAGTGAATTTCTATTGAAGTTACAGCCAGAGTAAAAGTTTGCTCAGGTGTTATCAGGACCATGTTAGTGATGATTTTAAAAATACAAAGATGTTTTTTTTTTTCTAGCTCTCAGGCTGAATGAAGGCACCATCCTGCCTCCCCAACACGGTCTTTGTGTTGCAGTTTAATTATTTTAGGTTGACGAGAAGTATCTTTTTAAAGCTAGAATTCCTATGAGGCGTGCTCTCGGGTTCTCAGTTTTTGTCTGTGACTCAGCCGTCTTTGTCCGCAATCATTCAAAAACACCTGATGAATCCGGTCCAACCTGCCCGTCCACTTACCTGCCTGAGGTGTTACCAACACCTCAGTTCTGCCTTTTTACCAACACCTTCCCTCTGTTCTTTTTATTTTTGAGCTCTTTTTTAAGCTTTCACAAGATTTTAGTTGTATTCTTTTTTTTTTTTTTTTTTAAACATTTCTTCAGACTCTTCTCATAGGCAGACTTGTTATGGCCTGGCACTATTACTATGATTTTCACCCGAATCTTCAAGGTAAATGAATTTCATCCTGTGTTCCAGCGATCTTTTCTCTACTCTCCTCTACATTGGAGGATCTTAACGTAGTCCTTAATTACCTGGAACTTATATTTAGTTTTAAAGGCCAATGCCTGGCCTTCTCCTACATCAATTAAATCAGAATCCATTCCCCTCACCCACTTTCTTAACAATGTTCAGTTCTATATGTTTTAATCTTGCTACAATTGCAGATGTATACATTTCTAACATACATGTATTCTTTTATAATTACAGACTTTTAAAACATTTTAGTAAGACTTTAAAGAAATTAAATGGTTCTTAATTCAATAGATACTTATTTCTAAAACAGTTATAACTTATTAAACACAATATAAACTAGAGGAAAGAAAAGAAAATAATTAAAATTAACACAGAAATAGATATGATGAAGCACCTAAAATTAACTTTTGCAGGTCAAGGATCAATTTGGGTCTTGATTTCCCTAATCCCGTGCATCCTAGCTTTGGTACTTCCTGTCTGAGTGATGTGGGCATATTAAAAAACAACAAACAAACAAAAATAACGTATTACACCTCAATTTCCCCATCTGTAAAATTGCAATCAAAATGTCTCTCATATGTTTGATATGAGAATTAAATGAATTAATACTTACTCACTTAAATTTCTTCACATATTTTAGTGTACATAATTGTCTGTGAGGTGAAATAAAAGTTTAGAATTCTTATCTCTTAATCATTTCACCTTCTCTTGAAGGTATCTGTGGCTTGTTGGCCTCCTGTCCCTTCAAATAGGGACTGATCCCAAAATCCATGATGCCAACCATTCTTTCCTACTTAGTTTCAGACATGCAATATATTTGCTCCTATACTGAGGTTGCAGAGATTTATAAAACTATCTACATATAATTTTATGGATTAACGTCGACTGGTCTTCAGTGTTCCTCTGGTTATCAACTTCTTTTAGTTAAAAGTTAATTCAGAGGCTTTGTTTTTTCAAACCCCTGCCTGTTTAATCATCTTCTCAAATGTAAAGTTTAAATTCTCGTGACTTCCTCTCCTGATACCTAAAATTGGCCAACTGTTAGATCTATTCTTTCCTATTTCTCTTCTGACTTGGGATAAGTGTTCTTTCCATAGCTCCCTACTGAGTAATATGCAAAATTAAACCCTTACCTTGGCATCCGTAAACTGATCTGACTCCACAATTTGATCCCAGCCTAACTTGCCAGTGTTGCACTTGGCTTTGACTTGCCCACACAGCACAGATGGATTTATTTTTCAGTCATCAGACAGACCTTGAACCTTTCCACCTTCATGCCTTTGCTTATAAGGGGTACTTCTTGTGGTGTTCGTTCCCAGTGTACATCAGATCCAGGGCAGGCTCATATCCTGAATCCTATTCCCATCTCCTCACTGTATTTGTGTGGCTCTCTTTACTTGTACCCTTGCACGGAGTGTAATTTCACACCCTAGCAACTACCATTTGTGTGTGCATGTGTTTGTGTGTTTGTATGCGCATGTGTGTGTTTCAACAGATAGATGCTCGGAAATGATGGTTTAATGAAATTGAATCAAAATTAATGGGTGCATGAGAAGACAAAAGTGACGTAAATATTTTTAAGGCATGAAATAATACTGCATTTATTTATACTGAGACTTAAAGAGACATGATATTTACATTTGGATGAGTGTTTATATATTTTCAATGACTTAACTATAATAACAATTCAGTTAGCTCACATTTACTGAAAATATATCACCAAAGATAAACCAATAGGAAAATAACCAGAAAATAGATAATTGACATGGGATAATAAAGACTGTCCTGTGTGTTAGTTAGTATTACGAGAAGTATTAATCTCTGCGTTACTGAAGTTTAACCCTGAGAACTTAAAGATCATCTAGTCAAATTCCCTATAGTGTCAAAGAAAAAAGTGCAGAGAAACTGGGTATTAATTATACCAACAGTTTATCTAGCTGTGACTGAAACTCATGATTTCTGATGTGCTGTATAAGTTCTATTTTTATTTTGTAAAGCTTTGTTTCATTTTTTAATTATTTTTTCTCATGAAAAAAGAATAAAATATTACCTATTAATTCATATATCACAAACTAACCAGCTAATTATTTTGCCTCTGCTCTTAAAGTTTAAGTAGATCTTGAGACATACAAAATTATAAAAAAATTTGTGAAATACAGACTTTCCAGCAAAAATGCTTTTTAAAGTATACACTTTCTAATATGTAATAACAAATTTCAAATTAATATTTTCATATCAATAACATGCAAATTATAAAATCCAGAGTATATTAAAATAATATTCAAGAAAAAATAGATAGAAACCTGCTAATCTTTGGAAGAGAAAAATTCTAGAGATAAAGAATTACCCTTATATTGTATAATATGCCTTTGCTCTGATCTTTTAACCAAATTCATGTGTGGGCACATAATTGTTTCTATATAAAGTATAATTACATGAGCATAAAAATAGGAAAAAAGTGGGTTAAAGTAGCTTGTAACTTACCCACCTTTGGAAGCGATCATATTGACAGAATAATTTTAATATTGGGCTTCATTATTTTTGCAACTAAATATATACATCTTTATCGTGTTGATTTTCAAAACAAGATCTATTTGTTCAATGATTCATTTGACCCTGGACCTAACTTTACTTTTAAATACTAAGAAGAAATATTCTTATAATGTTTGATGATAGGTATTACATTTACCAATAGTATCGAGATATAGTTTTAAAAGGGAAAGTTTCTATATGCTTATCAAAATTGATTTTTATTTTCCATAATGTTAATAATCGCCTTTTTCCTTATATAATTAATTTCTCTGTTTTTACAGAGCTAAGTCCTCCATCATAAACTTTTGTTGTGAAGCGTGTGCTCTGTAACTATTCTTTAATCGGGTGCAAGGTGTGACAGTGTCTGAGGGTCTAACTTCCTTTCGTGAAGATTGTCAGACAGATTTTCAACTCACTGCCCTTTCTGTGCAAACCTTTGTCTCTTCTGCACTTCGGGCTTACGTTTGTATTTCTCAGTCTTAGTCAGTTTCCACTTTTTGCCCAGCATTTGAAATTTGGTTGTTCTTTTCTCCTTTCACATTTTCTTTGTGTTTGTGGATTTATGCCTCTTCAATGCCTGTCTCTAGTGGTCCTGCAGTAGAAAGCCAAGGAAAATATGTGTATTTAATACTTCATATTTTTCATGACGATTTTAATTTAGCCAAGTAGACTTTGAAAATTAAAATTCTAGAGTTTTTCTCTCTTATCCAGAACCAAAGAAAACAGTTATCCTTGATTTATCCTTGGTTTAGGCTTTAGAGTCTATGCTACTTAGTGCTCTATCTATGTATACATTTTTAGTATTGCTGTTATTATTGATGAAAACATAAAGTTCTCCAAGTTTTTTCCTTCGTGAATTAGACAGGATTCATAGACAGTAGTAACATGTAGGGGAGGATTTCTGCTGTTAGTAATATTCTGTTCCTCGACTTGAATAACTAGATACATTGGTATGTTTACTTTGATAATTATTAAATATATTTATAAGTCACACTTCAATAATACATTTATTTTTAAAACCGATGTTTAGTTTATAGATCATGAGATGGAGACAGCGAAACAGATTAGTTTTTAATTAAGTTTGTTTAATGAAGCAGATTAATATTCTAAAAATGATACTGAGGAACATGCTGAATCATTAGGAGAGGCGAAGACTAGGTTTGAAAGCTACTTCTCTAGGATCAGGGGCCACATTAACTATGAACAGCGTGGGAAATCCATCGCTGCCTCCCTGAGCTCAGACAGTGCCCCTTTCAAGGACAGCACCCCTGACACATCCAGGACCCTGGACCCTCTGTCTTCAGTCACTGCTGCTGCTGACCCCCATCGCCGGAATGGGTTGAGCAGCTCCTTTTTTCCTGGGTCGCTGGCATCTGACCATCTGGGCTTGTGCTTCTGATTGATAGAGCCTAGGTCATGTGTAAAGTCAGCCTTCAATTCAAGCTAGTAAAGAAAATGTATCTAGTGTTTCAGCTTTGATTGTGGTTTGTGTTTAAATGTGGCTTTCAGAACACAGAAAGAAGAGACAGATGCTGCCAAAGTGAATGATGGGTATCCACAAACACGCCTTGTTCGTGTGCTTCATCTTTGAGTTCATGTTTCCAACAAGGCTTGCCAGCACTGGGTTTCCCTGTGTCTGAGCTGTATGAAGTGGGTTAGCAGTCATCTATGCCATCAAGGGTTACCAGAGTTATAAGTGTCTTTCATTCTCAAGTATAGTAAAGCTTTTCTAAGTCCTTGCCTTGTTCCTGACAATTAGACCATTCTCTGAGTGGTGTGAGAAATCTTGCCATTTATGAAGATATTTTTACCATTTTCTGCTGTACTAGAAAGTCTTGAAACCCTATCCACATGGTGGTAGGATTTTTCTTTCTGAATTTTATTTCCACTTAATAAGTATATGAGACAACAATTATCGTGGTTTGCAAATAAAGACATTTAGATCTTTTAGCCAGCCTATTATTTCCCTTCATTCAGTCACTATACATTTTCCTCTTGCATTTTAATCTTTAAAGACTGTTTGCATTTTACCATAAATAGAATATGATAGATTGGCAGCACTTTCTCCTTTTAGTGACGCGCAGACTAGTTTTGCATCTTATAAACAATCGT
The DNA here is from genome assembly GCA_004026765.1 of Micronycteris hirsuta. Taxonomy (NCBI): domain Eukaryota; kingdom Metazoa; phylum Chordata; class Mammalia; order Chiroptera; family Phyllostomidae; genus Micronycteris; species Micronycteris hirsuta. The sequence goes on from PVJI01003300.1 coordinate 47,070, forward strand.
ACCTTAGAGTGGGTGAGCTATAATCGTGATTTTAGATAAAATGGTGTTGCAAATATATGATCAAGGTCACTGTATAATTATGCCTCCTCGTACCAGGGTCCTTATTTAATATTGTAGACCTCAGACATCAAGATTCTCCAAGAAATTATACAAACCCAACACAAACCTTCACTTCCAGCTGTCTGTTTTTACAGCTGCGCCCTTCTTCGTGTGTCCCAGCACGGCACCGGCAGCCCCTTCCGCAGTCTCCCGGCAGCGTGTGAACCACGCAGGGGTCCTCGGGCCGCGTGGACCCCGCCGCCCGCCTCCCCGAGTTCACTGCCACAAAGCCTGCGCTCCTCTTCCCCTTCCTTGATTAGTTCAAAGAGTGGCTACCCCATAAAACTGCATCTCAGATATAAATAAATATACCACGATAGACATGACAATAACACATTTTATGACTCATCATCCTCCGTCAGAAAAATCCCCTTATTCTGCGCTAGTCCTTCCTTTCCCGCATTACTGGGAGGATCAATCAAAACCACGGCTTACGTTTGTGTCGTGACCTATGGCTCTTGAGAGGCACTTGTATGTGTGTATCACTGCACTTGACTTTCACAGCAAATGTGGGTCTTATGACAAAGTGCCTATTCTCATTTTATAGACAGTGAAAGAGTTTTAGTAAGCTCATATAAGCTCACATAATAGTGCATGGTAAATTCCAAATTATAATTCATTTCAAGTCCTCTGAATCAGCTGATTTTTATTATCTACTCTGCCATTTAATATCCAGACTCTGAGTGTCTAAATCCTTTTCTTCGGTTATTTTTGAGTTTCCATTTAATAACCTTGTAATAAAAAATTTGAACAAACAATAATGCCTTGTAGGTACATAACAAAAATTGATAGATATTATATTTGATTGCCAGTATTTTTATTAATTGATTAACTCAATTAATAAAATGATCTCACGAATCAATTGCCTTGTGTATGGGTGGGACTCAGTATTTGCTTTTATTAGAAAATACATTTTTGAAGAATGTGCCTTATAATAAGCATTCATCTTACTAGCCTATAATCTTTTTTTCAATATATCTTTTATTTCTAGTTATGTTTCGCCTCTACGACACAGATGGGAATGGCTTCCTGGACAGCTCGGTAATTTTTTTCCTCAGATATTCTGTGAAAATTTTGAAGTTGTTTATTCTGAAAAAATGCAATGAATAAATTTATAGCTATTATCATAGAAGACACACTTAATACAATTTTCATGCACTCACATAGCATTTTTATAATCTGACTTTTTGAAAAGGAGTAGTCTGAGGAAACTGTTAGGATTGCAATTGTTCTATTGAATAATTTTACCACATAAAAGTGACATTTTATGCACTGGAAGGTAAAAAAGGCTCCAACTTTATTTGAATAAAACATCAGAAAGTTGAGAAGCATTGATCTAGAAAGAAAAAGATAGTTGTGAGATTTGACACTATTGAGAATATAAGCAGAATTTAAAGGAATTGTAGTCATGTTAATTATTTTATTATTTTCCCACTTTTAAACAGTATTCTTAATTATTTATGCTGTATAATTATTTATAGCTAAATATATTTACAATTTGCTTTGACAAACTTTCCTTTTTAAAATGTCTCACCCAATTTTAAATGCAATTTGCACATGCTATAGCTTTAGTTATAAAAAGCAATCAAAGAAAAATACCATATATGTATGTATGATTTAACTGAAAGGAATGATTACATGCTTATTTTATTTTTAACATGCAAACCATTATAGTTTTCAGAAGAGAAGTTATACTCTTAGTTCTTTTGCACAATCAGTGCCTCATAAGTATATCTGTCTCAGGTTCCATCTAATAATATACTTTATATTTGTTAATAATGTACTTCACATATTACAGTATTTCCTGTTCTGTAAAGGACATGTTAAGAATAGAGGAGGGGATGGGAGGGGGTGGGAGTGTGTAAAAGGGGGATGAGCGGTGATGGGTGGAAACTTGACTTGGGGTTGTGCACACACAACACGATGTCCAGATAATGTGTTATAGAATCATGGACCTGAAACCTGTATAATTTTATTAAACAGTGTCACCCCCTAAATTTAACTAAATGTTAGTAAAAGAAAATGTGTCAGATTATAGAACTTTTGGAGTGCAGTTACCTCAAAAAAACCCAAATGTTTTGAAATACTTAACACTGATTAAAATAAACATTATTTCTGAAATGAGTTTCTCTCATCATCTGGTGTCCCTCCCAATGCTGACCTCAAACAGACTTGCACAGGCAAAGCGGTGAAGTTGGAGACATACTTCTGTAACACTAAGCAGGAGCACTAATGGAACATTAGTTTCTCCAGAGAGCAATGAAAATACATAGTTCCACTCTAGGAAATGAGCACCAATCTGAATTGATGTTACAACTGTGGGATTTCTTATGTATAAGGCTCTATTTTTACATGCTACTACTTTTACGTGTCTAGTAGTGTTCATTTTTTTTTTATTTAGGAATATTAAGCTACATGATCCATTTGCTCATTTTCTGGTGACATTTCATAACTAGAAGTTTAGACTTTTTTCTAGATATTTCAATATGGTTATTGTAGCAGTTCTGACAATACTAATGCAAATTATATTTTTACTGCAGATTTATTTTATTTTATGTTTCTTTTTATTTAAATTATAAGGATGTTTCTTTGCTAGGCTTTGAGCCATGGGTTGGCAGCTGATTTGAAAATGTAATCAAATGCTTTATTTGATCTCCATTTTTTTGTTAACATATAGTAAATTACTAGCAATATTTGTGACTATATTTACAATATTAAACAATGAGTTGGAGATAAACATGTTTGTTTATGATTAAACTAATCTTTATTATTTTCCTCACAAAAATTACTGTCCTCATATATTTTTTTCAATATTAGGATGAAGTTGTACCTTCTGATATCATTTGTCTTAGAAATTTAGATATGTGGCATATCACATATTGAAGGCAAAAGTAGAGGAAAATTGATATATTGAAAAATGACCACTATGTCTAATACTATTAATAAATGTTTACTAATCTTTTGCAATATGACAGACAAAATAAATGCTGTTAATATTGTATAATAGCATGTTTAATCTTTGCAGCAACTCTGCAAACTAGGTACTATTAGAATATTAAAAATAATATTTTTACTGATAAAAAAACTGAGCCTAAGAAAGGTTAGATAACTTAGCTAATATTACAAACCTATATAATAATTTGCCCAAAATAGTTTCTATTTTAAAAAACATACCCAGGGACTTTAACCATTCCAAACCATTAAGGCTTATATAAACAAAAATATTGTAGGTGAAAGATTAGTAACACGCACACAATTCTAACCTATGATTCCAAGGGATTTGTGTTTAAAAATTTTCCTATCTGTAATAAATAAATAATACATGTTTGTATTATTTCTGGAAAAACCTTTGTTACATAAATAACATTTTCATGATTACATCTTTTCTGCAGAGAAGGAGTGTAGCTTTTATCAGATGGATCCATGACCCTCCAACAGAAAACCTCTCTACCATATTTCCATCTTAAATCTATGAATATTAACTGCATATGTTAGATGAGATATTTGAATAGAATAATTTTTATTGATATGTGAGGTCTGTCCAGGAAAAGTCCAGCCATTGTTAATATTATAACAGTAACAGTTTGCATGACATTGTTGTAACCTGGCAACCAAGGAGAGTGGACTGGAATGAGCATGTGTGAACAATGATGACTTCACTGTACTAGTCAGTGGGGGCGGTAGATGTCTTTGAGTGAGCATGTGTACTGTGTGGCCATCCCATTCAAAATGACTGAGCAAATAGACCAATGAATCTGCATCGGATTTTGTGTTAAGCTTGAATATTCCTCTGCGGAAACTCTTTGGATGATTCACAAAGCTGCAGCTATGGGCAACTGGTGATTAGCCCCTTCATCACAACACTGCATCACATCTTGTGCAGAGTTTTTTGGTGAAACATCAAATTATCCAGGTGACTTAGACCCCCTTCTGCCAAGATTTGGCACCCTGCAACTTTTGGCTTTTCCCAAAACTGAAGTCACCTTTGAAGGTGAAGAGGTTTCAGAACATTGATGAGATTCAGGAAAATATATCTGGGCAGCTAATGGCGATTGGGAGAACTGTGTCTCAAGATACCTACTTTGAAGGGGACTGAGGCATCAATGTCCTATATACAACGTTTCTTGTGTCTCGTATCTTCTTCAATAAATGTCTCTATTTTTCACATTACATGGTTGGCTACTTTCTGGAAAGACCTCATATATTCAAGCCTTATTTTTGTATACTTATATTTTAAATTATCACACTATATAGTTTTAATTATGTCATTGACTACATTTAAATTACTAGCATTTACAGTGTATCTTCAGTGTGTTTTAGAGATGTGGATAAATTAATGTGTTAAATAAATAGGTCTGAAAAATGCTTTATTTTTTTAGCAAAGCCATATGTAGTCCTCAAAAGAGTTGACATTTGAGTAGAATAATGTGAAAATTCAAACTAAAATTCCATGCCCTCATAAAATAAACTCTACATGTACTTAGCCTTACAATCTGGACCCTGAAGTTTCCTCTCGTAGAGCACGTTTTCCTAAGTGGCTAGAACAGTCAGAATACATTCTCATTTTTATCAGAATAAAAATAAACCTCTTAGTTGCCCTCAGACACTTCCTTCCACACCCGATTTCAAGCCAAAAGGTCAGGATACTCAGTGACTTAAAAATCACACCTTGTGAAAACATGCCTGCTCCTATTTTCATCAGACTCTCCTTTGGAGTTTCTTTGTTACCAATTTTCTGCTGGAAGAAACTCTTCTTTTGTATAGTGGTGCCCTCTTGTGGTGAAGATTTCTAGACAACGTACAAAACAAATTCACATTTCTTTTAGGTATAGTTAATCAGACCTTTGAAAAAGATATTAATCATATAACTTTTAAGTTTTGGACCAACATGTTGAACAAATACCTGCAAGTCAAAGTTAAAGAATTTGCAAAGTCTTTGTATTGATTTTTCTTATCTTCCTTTCTCTCTCTCTTCGTGTTCTAGGAGCTGGAAAACATCATTAGTCAGATGATGCATGTTGCCGAGTACCTTGAATGGGATGTCACTGAACTTAATCCAGTATGTAGATAATGATTTAACTGTTGACTAAATTCTAGAAGGTGCCTTTCTCTTGTCTTTCTTGGAGCCCTAATCCATTACTGTCATTTAATTTTTATGGTAACTCTAAGATATTATTGCTGAACAATAATCAAAATGGATCTTGAATAAGGAAGAGTACCTTAGCAGTGCTTTTTGCTTTTCTTCCTGATGGAAATTAATTTGAACGCTGGTCTCATACACGTGGAGATAGATAGGAGCTGCAGACACATGCTGCCACTGTTGTGCCATGCCATGCAAAAGTCAGAATTGATATGTACTCTTGATCTCTGTGATTGTCCTTCTATGAAACTTGGTAAACTAGTCATTGTAAGAGGGAGAAGGTGATTAAGAAGATGATGATAGTCCACTGTGCACAGTGTATTGTGCTATCTTTTGTATATGTGCTATTTAATGCTCGCAACTATCTGAGGTAGATACCACCATTCCATTCATTGTACAATGAGCGGATTGAGGTCTCGAAAGGTTAAAGTTACTTATCCAAAGCTCTAAAGCTAATCAAATCATTGAAAGAAATAGTATCTAACCATGCTTATAAAAACATAAAAAACTTCTTATTTTTCATAGGTTTATTCAAGTTACAAAATACATGATTAGAAACTGACTTTAGCTACAAGTAATATTTTGGAGAGAGTTAATTAGTTTTATTTGTATTTTTTCTTTTTGAAAGCAGCTAAATTCAGCAAATTGTACATGAGTTAAGCAAATACAAATCAATTTCATTTAAATGGTTTATATTTTATTTGAATTCAAAAGCTTGATCTTCAAACACCATTCCCACTTATGCTGTTGACAGCATGATGATGGTATGGTTATGGGAAACGAGAGCTCTGATGCATTGCCCTGGCTTTACAAGCTCTTGCCCGTGAACTACAATGAAGTCACGTACAATGTCATGTACTAAGGTGGACACAAATTATGGGGACATGGCTTTTCAAGTTTTAACTCACTGTTTTTTGTTTTTTTTTTTAGAATGTGGAGATGCACATGTTGTGCCTAATGAGTTCAGATATCATAACAATGTTATAGATTTTGTATGGAATAATAAAGTTATGGTAATGTGTTTAATTTTAGGAATGCTGCTTGATTCATCCTACTACTATTTGCACTGGTATCAAGGGACTTCTTTTAAATTCTGTTGTCCATTTTGCTGATGTTAATCTAACAGAACTTTCTCCATCCTACTTACCTCAATACCTGTGAATACTCTTTGCATACCAATCAAGCCTCTTGTCTTCACTGGGGTGATGGAAGAAAGGGGGGGGGTTCTATCAGCTTTCAAAGCAGAAGTGACCTCCACCACTTCCCCAAAAGAGATTTGTTGTGGGGAGGTGGATTTGAGCAAAGGCTGATCCAGATGTTCTAAGGAGGGAAAGAATTGGTGGGTAGGCTAATTGTGATAAACACCTATTGGTATTTACAATAATAAACTATATAGCATTATTTATCTTTTGTGGCACACCCAGATAAGCCAACCATTTCTATGAGTGGTATAAATAGTAGAAAGTCAAGGTACAAGGCTTGTGCATTACACTTGCTGCCACAGGAAAGTCTCATCCCGCCTGGTGACTCAATGGCGCTCTCCCCACTCTAAACAAGTGTGTGCATTTGTGCACGTTGTCAGAACCTGATCAGTGCGTGTGTGTGAATGAAGAGAACTGAGGATTTGAGGTTGATGTCAGGCAGGAGGGAAGACTGAGTTGTCCTTGGAAGGAGTTTAAAAAAAAAAAACTTACCCAATCTCTAACATTAGATTTATTAGGTACAAAATGAAAGCATCAGCCATCTGAATCAAATTCTCTGTATTTTAGTTCTCTTCTCATTTATTCATTTTTTACTAGTCTACCAGAGCCTTGATCTTATGCCATTTGCCAAATTCTAGATAATTTTCCCATGTTTCATTTTGAGAATAAGGAAATAATTAGGTCACCATCGTTTTGTTCCAAAAAATCTCTTTCTTTGCAATATCTATTAGTTTCTTCTGAAGGAAAATAATCTGATTTTCACGTACCTTTGGAGGGAAGACACCAATAAATCAAGTTCAGGAATTTCAGTCAAACAACACTTCTATCAACTTTTATTCTAATGCTCTCCGCATTTCTTTTTTCTCAACTGATAAAAATGTCCGTATTAAAGATGCTGAGTTACATTTTTATTGGAACTCTACCATATTTGCCATTGTGGTGCAATTAGGTGGGAAGTACTTCGCCTTCCCAGAGCCAACGGTAATATATTTGGAACTCATATATAGTTCTGCTAGTATAACACTAGCAACACCTATATCACAGTTACTGTACTCGTATGTGCTAGACGCTCTTCAAAGATACTTGAATTAACATATTTAACCCTCACAACAAAACTTTGAATCAAACATTATTACTACTGCAGTATACTCAAGGGTGTTACCAACACAGACTGTGGAGGACGTTTTGGGACACTCTGTGCAAGTCATCTTTAGGAGAAGAAACTAACCAAAAATGACTGGATTGTTGAACTTCCTGGCTCTCTTAAGTTCTGGTAGGCAATTAAAAACAACTTAATTCCTCCGCCTTTTACTGCTTTGTGAAGAAGTATTTTGGCTCTTTGTCATGAAGTTAATTTGTTCAGACATTATCTGGCATATATTTGAATTTAAAAATAATCTAGAGAAAGCAATTAAAGGCCATTTTTTACTCTTAAATTAAAGACACCTCCTTGTTTTAGCTGCACCATTCAGTGATGACGTATTAAAGATTTAAGCCATTATTTTTAAAAGCTGATCAGTGAAAGTTGTCAGGTGCTAGAAATCAGAACAAAGCCGATATATACTCAGTAATAAGATTAATATCGTACAAAGTTACCTAGATACTTTCCTCACCTCCCCACTTAGCTGCTTGTCACAGTTCAAACCAATCCCATGCACTGCTTCATTGTATCCGATGGAATGTGTGTCATTCAGTGACTGCAAGGGCTCCCTCTACTCCTTTGCTTCAGATCCTTCATGAAATGATGGAAGAAATCGACTACGATCATGATGGGACGGTTTCCCTGGAGGAATGGATCCAAGGAGGAATGACAACAATCCCGCTGCTTGTGCTCCTGGGCTTGGAAAACGTAAGCGTCGACACAGGGCGGGTGTCTGGCCGTGGGTCAGTGGGGTTCTCCATCATACACTCCAATTATAAGTCGATCTGGCCGCCTTCTACCTGTGAGCAAGCAGTGAGTGCCCAGGCCTTTTGATAAGTATGCGTAGTACAATTTAACAGTAAGTGCTTATGTAGCGATACTTGTCATAATACATATTTCTTTTTTTCCCTCTATTTGAAGTGTAATCTAGTTTAAAAAACAATAATGACTATTTCATTTATCTAACGCAAGAAAGCTCAATATTATTGTATTTTGTGGTTTTTCATCCCATACCATATGTCCCCTCCCTATGAAGATATTCTATTTAACTGATAAGTAATTCTTGGAGGAGCCAATTATATATTAATGTGGTTAAGAAGACCTATCCACACGCATACACAATTGTTTCTTACATTTGAGCAGATCAGCCAGGCCTTTGCTCCAAGGCTGTCAGAAGTTTTCTAATACCAGTGCCTCCATTGGTAATGGAATACTGGTTTAGGGAATAATAAAGTAGATCAACCCAAATTCAGAATGGGGTATGATAGTGACTTTGAAAGCAAATCTTGTTCCCCTTGATATGAATTTTAATAATAGTTAATTTAAAAATCTAAGCCAATACTAGTTTTTTTTTTTATTTTTAGCATTAACAGTCAAACTTAAATTAACAATACAATGCATATTGTGAAATGTATACCGTATTTTTCGGACTATAAGACATACCAGACCATGAGATGCACCTAGATTTTAGAGGAGGAAAATAGGAAAAAAGTTTTTGAAGTAAAAATGTGGTAAAATATTTAATAACATAAATAACACAATATTCCACCAATGTAAATGTAAACAGAACTCAGGTAAACTACATTCGGTCTATAAGATGCACCCCCATTTTCCTCCCAATTTTGGGGGGAAAAGTGCATCTTATAGTTTGAAAAATACGGTAATTATATTCAAGAGCGTTACTAAGAGTGCCATGACACGTACAATATTGAGAGATTGAGATATAAGGACATGGTGTCCACTACTTTCCTGCTGACCTTAACACATTCCATACTTCCTATTACCAGCCACGACAGTTTTGCGGATTCAAGACTGTACCACAGTTACTCGGGATACCAACCTTTGAAGTCAGTCTCAAGAACTCTTATGGGCTGTGTCTGTAAAACCGGTGGCAGTACTGACAAATGTGTTTCTACACATTTACTCCCGGGCTTGGGGATACGTAAACGGGCTTCAGGACAGTAGCATTTTCCTCTCTTTCATGAGCATCTTCGAATTCTTTTACATTCAGCTTAACCTTACCTACCCTTCATGAGGTCCATGGGATTTTAGACATGGTCAGTGAGGACAAGAACAATTAGTAATGGATGATATATAGGTAATTACACTTAAAGTAGATAGTTTATTAAAACAGTAATAATTAGTATACAGCTTAATAGATATTATTTCTGCCTTTTGAAAATTAATATTGCAATATTTCCTTGTATATGATTTTATTTTACAATATATAACCTAGTTCTTTTTCTAATACATTACTATGTTTCTCTGTATTATAAATATTTGTATAATTTGTTTGATATGCCCTTCTACAGACATGTATGAAACCAGACTTGGGAGAAAACAAAGAGGAAATTGACATTGATATTAACATTTTAAGGTTTAGGGTTTATGCATATGAAACATAGTTGTTCAATGACTAGTCAAGAACTTCTAATGATAATGGCTCCCTAGAGGGAGTTTTATATTTTTAAAGCTAGAATTTTGTCTGTTTTAGAAATGTATGGAAATTCTAATACAAGAGAATGAGATAAGATACAGGAATGAGTAGGTAAACCATCTGGGGGATTAGATAGGAAAGTACATAAATGAAGACTAAGTCATCTATAGTTTAAATATCCCAGAAAGATTTTGAAATGATGTTTTTTCTTTGAAAACTACTTTTTACAATTTGATTTATAATCATAGACATTTGTGAAGTTATGAAAACAGCATGGCTTAGTATAGTTCCTTCTACGGCTTTAACTGAAAATATTTTAAACAAATAAATACCTTGTCAGTTTCTAGTGCAGCAGTAACTTTATGTCATCTGAATGGCAGCTCTTTGCCATCAGTGCACATGAGGTTCATGACTCATAATTTATCTTACAATCATGTTATGAAATCTATGGTTTATGTTTTTAGTAAAAAGTAATGTATTAGATGTTTAATAGCAGAAATCAATTTAAAATTTTAAAAGTATAAGTAACCTGATGAGTTCCCAAGCTGTGTTCCCAGGGTTGGACACTAGATGGCAGAGCTGCACTGTTTAAGATTTGGAAGTCAGCAACCAAAATTAGATTTTCCCTTGTACCAAACAAGTCTAAGAGCAATATCCTTTTTCCTTTACTCTAAAAAAAAAAAGTCAATAATATTTAAATTGCCATTTAACAAAATGGATAAGCCATGTAATTATGATCACAAAACATAGTAACTATTAAAAACAGCTTTTTAATAGGCAGGGTGTTTCCACAAAGCAGAATGACACATTGACAACTACGTTCTGAGGGCCTTTTTTTTTTTTTTTTTGGTAATTGAGATTTATTTCCTTTTCTGTAGGCAGTTAATGTGTTATGTTATTACCTGTAGAGAATTTGATTCATAGTGTTATTTCCCCGTAGGCTACTCTCCCCCTCTCTCCCCCCACATACACTGTTGCTTATCAAATTGGAATTCTAGAAGCTTTAGGTTGAATTCAGCCATTTATTGTGGGGCCAGTCTTGTTATGCTGGCCTATATATTCTTTTCTGTTGTCGATTAGGAGCTCGGGGAGTAGACGCTAATTGACAGTGCATGTTAAATCCCGGAGTGTGTGTGAGAGTGGTGTGTTGGCCCGGCTGTGGTGTTCCAGCCAAATTACACAAAGAAGAACGTCGTCCTTGGAGAGCAACCCGCCCTTCTAATATAAGGCAGAGCAGCTGTGATTTTATTGTAGTTTATTTTTCTCCATTAACAGAATTCTAAAAGCTACCCTATTTTTTTAAAATCTGTTTTAGTTCCAAAATCAGAAATGTAGTTTATCAGAATGTCTATATCAAATCATAGAAAGAGCCATTTCCTTTTTTTAACATGACATCCATCAGGCTTTAAGGTACCCAATGTGAAGCAGTACAGACACACCGATGGAAAATAGTGATTTTGGGTGGTATATGAGATTTTAATTACCATAAAAATTTATACCGGAGACTCATGCTTTCTTTGGTATTCATCTCATTGAAAACTTATTTTTTTAAATGTTTCAGTTTTGAGTTACTTTCTTAAAAAAAAAAAACTATAGTGAAAACTGTGCTCCAGTAAGCAAACTTTGTGAAGGGACAGTTGGTACATAATTCAGGCTTGGTGGGACACAGGTCTTTGTTGTGACTGTCAGCTCTCCAGCGAAGAGCCACAGCAACCACAGACGCCAAGTGAGTAGAACAGCAGGGCTGTGTTCCAGGCGACTTTACCTGCAGAAATGGGCTGATGGCCTGATTGTTACCGATGAGCTGGAGAGCCCCGACCCCTGGTTTATTCTATGACTGCTCTGTCATATTACAAACACAAAGGTTAGTAGTTTATTTTTAGCCATTTAGGAGACAGACCTCTAATAACTGTTAGCTCAATTAGAAAACCCCCCAAGACACGAGGACTGCTGAAGAGAGAGCATAGTAACAGTGAACTTCATCAAATTGTTCTTCACCCTGGCTCTGTTATTAATTAACTAGCTCATTTTTTTTTTTTTTGCCTGCCAGTCATTCTTTCTGGACATACAAAATGTAAATCAAGAATATCCCTTTCCTTCTAATATTCTTTCAGTACCAATACTCCTTTTCCTAGAAAAACAAAATAAATAATAACACTTAAAATCCTGAAATCTGTAGTCTTAGATCTTTACTAGATTTTTATACTAAATTCATATTATTATATAAACAGGGATACACATTTAAGTAGAAGCCTCGCTTGAAATGACACTACCTTGACTTCTTAGTTATGAATTTTTGTGGCCACACCTGACCTGTATAATTTTAGAATGGGATATGTATTTTTATTTCATTGTATGTGCTCACAGACTCCTGGTCTTCAACCCTATAGTCAGTTCAAACTTGGCCATTGAGTGAAATATTTCAGGACACACTTTTATGCCTGACTCATTAGAGTAAACATAAGCATTTGGTTTGCCTCCTGATTGCTGATGAAATTTTTGAGTATGATGGAGAGTGGAAGATGACATATTCTTAATAGACCGAGCTATATTTGAAAAACTAATGTTCTCTACTCAATTTTGTAAGATGTAATTTGGTTGACTTGTTGTTCTTCTGTTTATACATGGCTTAGTCTAGAAAGGAGTTACAAAGCTGGATAAACTCAACAGTTCTTGAGATCCCAGATCAGAGCATTTGTGGAGCATGACTGTTGAGTTTGCCTTTGAACCTCATGAATGGCAGGGTGTGAGCATGACTTCCGAAAGTGTGACCTGGAGATGAGCAGTTGAATGCTGCTGCAGTCAGAATTTTAAAACTTCTTTCTGGATTATCTTTTTGTCTAAAAGGGAATTTTCTTTCATATAGATAGAAAAGCAAGGTGATTTCATGGTGCTTATTACTTAATGAGGTGGAGTTACTTTGTGACATCAGCTCTTATGTATGTTATAACTGAAGTCAGTTGAAATGGAGATATGGCTTGGCCTGGGAGTAGGGGCATTTGGCTGTGAGATCAGTGAAATTTCTCCTTGAGGTCTTTTGAAGACATGATATTTATAATAGTCCTAGTTCAGTTGCACACTGTATGTGATCCTGAATGTAGGTATTCAGGGGAAAAAAACTATAACTTTAGAAGTCACTATTGATAATGAAATAGGTTTCAAAAGTTCCAAAGGGCATTTTTCCCTTTGAAACCTCCTTTCTACTTCTTTGGGATTAAAAGGAGAGGAAGAACCTGGAGCTCTTCTCTGTGTGAACTTGCCCAGGATTTATTAAGCATTTCTCTATCATAAACCTATAACTAAACTGCCTCACTATAAGATACGATGTTTTCTAAATATCAGGAATATGTTTCTGTGGAAAAATCATGAGAACTTTTTTAAATGAAATATGGTAAACTTGCAAACATCCTTCTAAAATCTTTTGGGTGAAGCGGTAGAACATTATACACCTCAACCTGACAATGTTAATAATATTTGCTGTTTATATAACACCAGATTCTGAGGAGCTAAATTGACTTTGCAGGTATTGTGTAATGAAAGCTCACACCATGGCCTGGGAGAGGAAAGTGGGTACTTTCATTTTATTAGAGAGCAAAATAGGAAGAGAGGTGAAATGGCTTATCTACATTTTCAGAGGAGGCCAGGAATCAAGCTGTCCACATTTCCTCTGCATTCCTTTCTTATAAAAACGAATTCCTTTCTATGGCAATAAATATTTATTTGCAACAGAAGTACTAATCGGAACACGCTCAACTGGCTGATAGAACAGAGCAGGGGTTAGACTCTCCTCCTCCTCCACCCAGTTTACAATCTCAATTAGACAAACAAGACAAGACATGAAAATACAGAGAGCTGGAGTATAATTTGCACTGCTGAGAAGTAGCTGGCTCTTGGTTTCAATTTCTTCTCTTGAAGTCACATACATATTTCATCTTTTGCATATTTTGGCAATATATCCGGCTAAGAGCTATAAAGCTATTTAATTTGTTTTTTGGTAAAGCCTTTTATGTCTGGGTAATGGATTTGTACATCACTTGCAGCCTGTAACATGGCTAAGTGTTCTGATTGACAGAACACCCACGTTCAGACTTGTTTATTTTTGATAAGGAAATGCCAGCTAACTTGGTCCATATGTGCTCCTCGACAGGATGAGGCTTATTCACATGTAATGGACACTCATTTAAAAATAAAATGACAAGGACTGTAAGAACACTAATACATATGAAAATTGGATTTTTCCATTCTCCTTTTCACTTAAAAATATTTTTTAAGCATTAAACCATTTACTTTATCAATATGTTTTAAAGAAAATAACAACCTCATTACTTAAACTTTCACATTAGGATGTTTTATTCTTATTTGAAGGAATAGATATTTAAAAATATAGACAGTTTGGAAAATATAGCAAAGTTAACAGTTATATAAAGCATTCTATTCATGTAATCAACATACTAAAATTCTTATGACTGAAGCAAGCCAGAGCTGGATCCAGAAATGACTACATAGCCCATTTCATAAGTTTCAGGAGAAAATTAAAACACTTATATCTTCTGAAGTCCTCTCCATGATACTTTCTGTGTTACTGCTTTTGTTGAGAACTTGTTACTCTTTTGTCAGACATCTGAGCCTTCCAAGGACTGTGAAGGTCTGAAATTTAGCCTACTTAGCAGTTAACAAGTTAGCTTGCCAGTTTCACTCTGGATGCTGGCAGAGGACATAAGACTCTAGGGTCAGAGACCAAGGACATTTTAGCTCACAGCAAAGCAAGCAGGAGCTTCATGGCAGAGCCAGTTCTCTGGGCGCACGCAATCTCAGAAGGATGGTATATAGTGTGGCCCGAGTAATTCCCGTGCAGACCATCCGAACTTTGGAACCCCTGGCTTAGGGAAACTCTGTTTTTTATAATGTGAAGTAAACAGACCTGCTTAACCTTTGCTGAGATGGGAAAGATTTGTATTTTATTTTATCTACCCTCTGCTGTGGAGGGATACATGGCTCTCTTGTCTAAAGCTGTTTGTTATTTAAACATCTTTGAAAAGATAGCCTGGAAAGAAAGACTGCTTCTGCTTACAAAATGTACAGAAATTTAGGACTCATGGAAAATTAGCTCCCAGGAAGCATTTCCATTCATGTTTCATATTATGATGCAAATTTGACATTTCTGGGTTTAATGTAAGAATTAGTGATTATGGATCTAATCTGGTTCTACAAATCTGGAGGGTCTTGGCTGAGAATAAGAAAAAGTGGTTTGGAAACATTGATGTTTTTTAATCATGAGAAACAAGATGATCTGGACAAGTTTATATTGTCCCACTACTAGAGCATTAGTATTATAGTGTGCCCCCAAGCACATAGCAGGTGTTCAAAAATTATAGGGTGAATGCATTCTAAGAAATATGACAACTGGGTTAATTATGACCTATAATGGTTTTGATAGAAAACCAATACATGAAGTCTAAAATTAATTGAATTTTATGCAACTTGATGAATGATATATAAGGACTAGATGGTAATGTGAAAATAATGGTCATAAAAATAATAATATGTAGTAACTTCATTTAATACATTTATAAACTTCTCATAAGGAGTTCAGGACATTCATAAGTGTTGTTATTTCATTGTACTGTAATCTTGAACAGTGCAGATGTGATTAAATACCTATTTGTGAAGTTGCTATTATGGCATTCTATATAGTTGTCCTTAGAAGAATAAACAAAAATCACAGTCATTTTCCTAAAATGTGAATTTAAACAAGGTTTTATTGTGGCAAATAACAATGATTTTTATAAATATAGTAAGACAATTTTAATATTTTACCCCCTTTTATTAGATTAAAATTTTCATATTTTAAAAAAAGGATAAATTATTCATAGTTTTATGTCATTTAAGTCTTTTAAAAAAGTCTATTCTTTAAAATTTACTATTTGAGACCCATAAAAATGTATTAATATAAGCTTTTAACATGTAGGCAACTCCCAGCTGAAGCCTTGGAATATCAGTAATAACTGACCTTTTAGTATTATTCCTTGTTAGTATTATTCCTTGTTAGTATTATTCCTTGTTAGCATTATTCCTTGTTGTCCTATCCGTCAGCTTCCTTATGAGACTTAACCACCATCATGAAACTTGCATATTCTGACTACTAAGCAAGGGTTAACATTTTCTTTCCAAGTTTTCATTTGTAGGACTCTTCCCCTCATTTTTTCGCTTTCTTTATTCGTTTATTGTTTATGGAATTGTACTTAGGATGAAGTATTCAAAGTCGAGGCAGACACGTCCCTCCGTTTGGCAAGTCATTATGATGGTTCTGGACATGCCGTTGAACTGCTGACATTGGACGACAATTTGTGGGTTGCTATAGCCTCCGAGAATTGTCAGCAGGATCCCATTCCGCTAAGAGCCCATGTGCTTTTCTAGACTCTGTGGCGACCTTGGAGAAAGTCAGGGATGAAATAACAGATTGTCTTCAAATGCTTCAGTCCAGCTCTGAATTTTATTGGCACTTCCATATTCCACTGTTTATTTCATTAAGTGCAATCTGTTTCTCTTACGTCCCTTGCAGAACGTGAAAGATGATGGACAGCATGTGTGGAGACTCAAGCACTTTAACAAGCCTGCCTACTGCAATCTCTGCCTGAACATGCTGATCGGGGTGGGGAAGCAGGGCCTCTGCTGCTCCTGTGAGTATGTTCGTCCCGCTGGGAATCAGCACCTCCGGCGAGGAGGGGTTGGTACTTATGGGACAGTCCTGTTTGTCAATGGCGACCCAGGAATGATCCTCACCATTCCTGTGTCTGTGGGTACTTCCCTGGGGTGCATTTCTGAACAATTGGGTCACTCCTTTTTTAAGTTTCTTCCGTTTTGGAAAACCCTCACTTAGGAAAGAGAGAAGTACGTTTTTGAATCCATTAGCCATTTTCTTTCCACTGTAGTTTAATGTATCATGTTCCCATTTCCATGGAGATTATTATAAAATTTTTACTAGTTTCTCTTTTTTATATCTAACTCATATTTATCTTTTTTTTCCCCTCCTTTCCAAATTAGCCACCTTATTCACAGTGACTTCTGATAATGAGTCAGTTCCTTGGGTCTTTTAGAAAACAGTTAAATTAATTGACTCTCAATTTGCATTCAAATTAAGAAATCAGAAGAAACGCAAACTAACCTTACACCATAGGCATGTTATTTTTAATGCTATTATGAAGAAACTCCCTACATGTGATTAATGGGGACTGGAACCCAAAGCCTTGCCAGTTCACGAGTTGTGGCCATTTTTTTCCCTTCAGTACATTCATTCATCTTCTCAATTTCCATTGTGTTAAGTGAGTGCTTCCCAGTAGAAGTTTCTACTAGTGTACTTCACAGTTAATTTATAAGTCACCGATGTATTTTGGAATGCATACAACATGCCTGAGGCACTTTTTCATCCCTGATGCCCCTGGGAAAGCAGAGGGCATGTCCTGCCCTCCTCACTTGAGTGCGAGGTTGTCTTGATCCAGCAATTTGTCCATCTTCTACCCTTTTCTGCCATGGAACTGTCTTTGGTTTATTAAACACACCCCATTTTTGTGTATTTATGCTAAATCTAATTTCTTATTTGGCTTCTACGTCATTTTCAGATACCACTTTTAGGTAGCCACTTCTTGTATATTTGGGAATTGATTCCTGCTCAGATGTATTATTTTACTTTAAAAACCATGTTCCAGTGCCACCTTTAAGTGATGTCTTATTTTAGGATTTTTAGTAAAGTTACATGATATTTCCCAGGCTGACTTCAGAGGGCAGTTTCTGGTTGTTTCATTTGAAGGGCTAGTTACACCAGAACCTACTCCATGTACGAGGACTTTTTAAAGTTGTAGTATTTGTAAGGAAAATAATTTTTCATGGTAGATTTTATAGATGGGAGCATAAGAAACATAATAAATCTCCAAAAGGTGAGATGTCATATAGACAGTGAGAAGTTTTGCTCACAAATTTTAAGTGATTAGTGTGGCAAATGCAGTATATTGTCAGTATGGAAGAGAAGAAAAAGTAAGTTTTCTTCCTTAATGTTATGAAAGGAGATCTGAAGTGTGGAAAATATGGAAAAGTTTTACTATATAAATATTATGTGGATTTAATACTTTTCATTCTGATTTTATGAAATGGTTTAGTATTTGTTTGTCTTATTAAGAGGGCTAATTTTATCTCTATATTTTTGCATTTAGAACTCTTAATTTCGTTCTTTTATTAAAAGAACATCCGTACAGGACCCTAAGTCACTTTCAAAATCAAGCTATGAAATAAACAATTTGAATATGCCAAATTAATTGTGAAATATGTCACAATTTATATGTATATACACATGCATATGTATGTATGCATATAGACATGCATTGCATATAAACATAAATATTTGCATTGGTGTATATATGTATACATCATGTGTTGCCTAGCAGAAGTTGTTCCCTTTGGACAAACAGCACCGTGAAGACAAATGAGGGAGGAACAGTTGCTAAAGGCCTGGCATGTATGATGAAATCTCTTCTCTGGAAATAGACTAATCAGCCATTTAAGGTTTAGATAAATCAATAGACAAAATAGCATAAACTCATGGTCTTTTATTCCAGTGCCCGCCAGCTGCTCTCATGCCTATACTTCGTAAAATATAGATCTCTTTTCCTAGCAAATGACACCAAGCCATTTGGCAGTCATCAATTTGTCTTTAATATTTTTGTCATCTGGAAGTTATTGTGAAAAATTTGAGGAGGTCTGATTTAATTAAGCATTTCCTGCTATGCCATGACAGAGGCGTCTTGGTTTTTCACATGCATAATATTTCCTGTGCTAATTGGTCTTTTGTATTCCATGGTGAAAACAGTCGACTTAGACTTTTTCTTGATGTGGCTGATTGGATTGATTAGGGAGCAGTGGACATGAAATGAGATTCTGTTAATGTCATTCTTTCCCTATAAAACTGCAAGCAGGGCCAGGACTAGCTCTGAATTTGTGTCCATGTTTCCTTGCAGTTTGCAAGTACACAGTGCATGAGCGCTGTGTGGCCAGAGCGCCTCCTTCTTGCATCAAGACCTACGTGAAGTCCAAGAAGAACACTGATGTAAGTGCATGGCCTTGCGGGCTTTCTGAGGGTGGCGTGTGAGGATGCCTCTTCTCACCACCGCACTCTGTTCTGTCCTAGGTCATGCACCATTACTGGGTGGAAGGCAACTGCCCAACCAAATGTGATAAGTGCCATAAAACTGTCAAGTGTTACCAGGGCCTCACAGGACTGCATTGTGTTTGGTGTCACATCACAGTGAGTAACTCTAGAAAACAAGTCTCTAGAAATCTCTCACTTTGAGAACTGTGCATCTCATACTCTTTTTGTAAGAGTCCTACCCCTATGAGATCACCCTGAATTCAGACTAAGCATAAAACCATGGAAGTTTCTTATTTCATTTGGCCTTCAAAAGGAGAAGGGATAGAGTCATAGAACCCAAAATTTTAGAGTTAGTGACTTTACGTATGATACCATCTTATAATTTTCAATTGTGCACCATGGAGCCTTAGGAATTGCCGGGAAGGTAATCAGCAATCGCAGCGAGGTTTGGGCAGTGAGCATGACTGACTGAATAGAGCGCACCTCTCCCTCTACACTGCAACCCTATTTTGGTAGCGTTTTCTGGTTAACAGATACAAATTTATTTTAATCACCGAATCTCTGGGTGTAGAAAAGGTAGACTGAACAAGGTGCGAAGATTTAATTATATGTAAAGATACTATGACCAAGGAAAACTAACCAAATTGACCTTGACCATGTGGCTAGGTAGAGAGGCAAGTGAGTTTACATTTAGTTCTTGATGCTTCTATGAACTCACTTGTCCCTTCTTTACATGTTGTTACTGTGCTCCTCCAGTTCAGTCATAAATCGAGGGATAAGAAATAGAGAGCTAAACTCATTCTTGGCATTGACAGTTGAAAAAGAAGAGGTGAATTGGTCTTTCTTGGGAAACTTTAGGACTCCATCTGTTTTGCATGATTGTTAAAGCCGACTCCAAATAACCTCTGGAATAAGCGCAGTTGTTAGATGATACTTCCAGTGTTTCATGTTTAATTTCTGGAGATTAATTAGAATGCACATTTTCAAGAATAGCTATTTTTGACAACATAGTAATAAATCATTTAAGGATTGGGCTTTTTGTTGCTGTTTTTTTCTCAGTTGGTTTTTCTAGCTAGTGTTTGAGTCCTCTTGTTGTAAGACAAATTGTTCTTGCTTTTGTGGGAATAAAACAGTAGAGAGCACTGTTCAAGTTAAGCAAATGAGTGTTTCTGTGGTGTCCTCCCCCCTGGCCCCACCAAGCTCACACACAAACCACAAAGGATGATGAGAAAAACAAAGGATGATGAGAAAAACAAACTGTGACTAGCATTTGAAAAATAAATTTAAGTACTTTATTAAGTGAACACATTTTCTTCAATGGTTTTCAGCTATTCAATTGTATTTACATTTGAAATTTCCTCAATTATGAAAAACAGTTTTATTTTTTGAAGCATTTAGTTATTATAATAAATTGTCTAACAGTGATTTAAATTGCACATATGAATTACTCAAACATAATGAGTTCTCAGTTTTAAGAAAACCATGACTATTTTATTTTAAAAAAATTCATGTGCATTAAATATAGTCATTTTTTCTACACATCTATAATTATATATACTTTTTATTTCTGATATTTTAGGAGCCAGCTCTTCCTATTTTTCCTATATAGGGCATCTTTCACCAGTTATATTTTCTGTATAAACTGAAATTAGAGATTATCACAATTTATTTTTTCTTTGTGTTTCAAGTTATTTTCTCATTCTTCATAAGTTTAAAATGCAATATCTTAAATTTATTATTTTTCCCTAGTTTTTTATTTCTGGAAAAAAATCCATGTGTTTTAAATGCATACTCAGCTTGAACACTCTAAAAATATGCATTGGTGCTTCTCCTAATACAAAAGCTTTTAGAAATGTTTCTATTTGATTCCTCTCCTACTTTCCCCATTTAATCTTTATGAAGTATTGTATAAGCTCCACTCACTCCATTCTATGGAAATCACTCTTCTCAAAGTTACCATGACTAGTGGTCTTTGCTGTTACAGCATTTTGAAATTATTTTTGTTTAATATTCTGCTTTGTTTTCTCTCAGTATCTTTATTCATGAGTTATACATTTATATTTGGTCTTGATCCTGGCCCTAATTTTGCAAGAAAGTAGGCCCCTTCCTTTGAAAAGAAAGAGAGGTCTACCTCAGAATAAACTATATTTTAAAAAATCTCTGTATTTTTTAATGTTTAAATCAATTCAGACAACAGGGCTTTACATCTTGTTCTTAACTAAAGATCAGTGTGTACAGGAAGGTAATTCTACTGTTCATTACAGAAGAACACAGTGTAAAAGGCAAATGTCCTTATACCCCTGAATTCTACTCAGGAAGCGAGCCCACCATGGACACTGTAGTGTAAGGTGGAGTCAGAAAATATATGGCTGCCCTTTTACTAAGCTGCCTTAAGGTCTGAGGCTCCCAGCCCACCTCAAGCTTATTTGCTGTAAACCTTGATGTCTGGGAGTCCCATGGGTATTTGGTTCATGAAACAAGACTTGAGCAATAGAGCTCTCATATATTGAAAAAAAATGTATAGCCTTCTCAAAAGTAACTTTACCTTCTGTGCACTTTTAAAAAAATATTTATTTATTTTTAAACAGCGCAGAAGGGAGAGAGAAAGAGGGAGAGAAACATTAATGTGTGGTTGCCTCTCATGCAACCCCTCCTGGGATCCTGCCCAGCAACCCAGGCATGTGCCCTGACTGGGAATTGAACCTGCAACCCTTTGGTTCACAGGCTGGTGCTCAATCCACTGAGCCACACCAGCCAGGGCTGTGTACTTTTTTGAAAATTTTAAGCAATTATAAGGACTCATTAATGTGTTGATTTTGTGCCTAGGTTTAACAGAATAATTTACCTTAGACCATTTATGTATTTAGTATAATTTGTAGTTTCTTCTTTAATCAGTGTATGAAAATTTTAGTATAAAGTTGACTTGCTCTTGGCTGATACTTACCTATTACTGCTTATTGCCTTTAAACAAACTGAATCTACTTTCTTATGTTCTTCTACTTTCCAAAACGTGCTATTATTGTAGCAAAGGGTTACAGAACTGAACTTGTTGGGACGTGGCACCATCAATGTGAAGCTTTAAGAAGGTCTAATTAAATGAAGTCCAGGAGGAATAGGTTGCAGAGAGAAACACAGAGGATGAAAGTGGACTTCATTTCAGGGTTTTCGAATGCATTACTTCCTTTTACACATTACTTTTGGAATGGCATGAGTCTCAGAAGCCAGACTGAGCAGATCCCTAAGATGGTCTGTCTCCAACAACTAAAATGGTAGTTGTGTAGCCTTGGGCCAGGCATGGAAAGGTTTTGGGCAGTTCTCTAATTTGTGAAATAGAGTTAATGATACCTATATTGTAGGATTGTTAATAATGATTAAATGGGTAGATGTGTCTAGGGCAGAACCTCATACATAGTAAGTGCTCAATAATGGACTATTATCATCGTAGTGAAACCTGGGTAAGATATGATGGGAGGGTCACAAAACCCACCTCCAGGCTGTCAGAGGGGCACTCCATGAATACTACTCATGCCTTCTGTCTTCACCTCTGGAGGGATCTGCGATTTCCCAGTTGAAGGCAGAACAGCACTTCCATGTTCTGAAAACATCCAGAGCCATGTGGTCCTGAATCTCACTAAATCCTAGCCTAAGCTGAATTTTTTATAATTCACAAATAGCAACTCTTCCAACTCTCTTTTCTATCAGCATGTATCATCATGCTTGTAGTCACTGAAAATAGAGTTAGAAGTCAGTTTATTTTATTCTTGTCTTTCACCTTTATCTCTTGTAGTCAACCTATCACCGAGACTTAAAATTTTCTCCTTAAAATAGATTTCTCAGATTTGAGTGTTCGTCTCCATCCTCCCCAGCCCAAGTGCAAGCTCTTAGCACCTCTTAACTAGATTAGATCAGAATCTCTTGGCTTATCTCCCTAACAGAAGGTACTTTTCCTATAATGCAGGCTGCTATCCACCTCCAGAACCATCTTCTGAAAATACTAGTTTGTTATCATATGCCACCTTCAGCAACCCATAATAGTTCAGTGATAATAAATGCAGCCCTCACCTCCTCCTACCCCGACCTGGTTTTCAGTTCCTCAAATATCAGACAGTAAGGCACATGGCTTATATAACGTTCTGCGCTACACACAGCCTCCTGTGCAGCTGTGCAAATTTGTTGACATTCTCTTGGGGAGGCCATGCTCTCCCTCCCCCGACCTGCTATTTTGCTTGCTGTATTCCCTTCAGTGCACTCACTTTAATTTTTACTAAACCTCATGAACCAAATAAAATTCTGTATCTTCCTTGACATTTTCCTTGGCACTGATATTTTTTTCCTAAATAACTTACATATTTTTTAAAATAACTTTATTTATTTGTTTGTTTGTTTGTTTGTTTATGGAAGGGAGGGACAAAGAGAGGGGGAGAAACACTGATGTGAGTGAGAAACATTGATCTGTTGCCTCCCCCATGAGCCCCAACAGGGAACTGAACCCACAACCCAGGCGTGTGCACCTGACTGGGAATCGAACTGGTGATCATGCACGTTGTGGGATGACACCCAACCAACTTAGCCACACTGGTCAGGGCCTTTCTGTATTTTTAATTCACACCAAAAGGGAAGGCTGAGATTCTCTCCAGAGGTTGTATGTCTGCAGATTGTAACATCAACTGCACTGCTAGACTAGGGTCTGACCCGGCTTTGGTCCAATATACACACTATTTCTAATCACCCGAGGTTCTTTTTTTTTTTAAGATTTTATTTATTTTTAGAGAGAGGGGAAGGGAGGGAGAAAGAGAGTGAGAGAAACATCAATGTGTGGTTGCCTGTCACCTGACCCCCACTGGGGACCTGGCCCACAACCCAGGCATGTGCCCAGACTGGGAATCGAACTGGCGACCCTTTGGTTCCTAGCTCGAGCTCAATCCACTGAGCTGCACCAGCTGGGGCCCACCCAAAGTTCTTGATGAAATGCTGAGTTTACAGGAGGTCCTCAGTAAGTTCAATTTAATGTCTGGTGTACTATCCTTCTTACTGTTAATGTGTATTTTACATGTGTGACTTAAATTCAGTTTTTTAAAAAAAATTCTGTAATCCTATAATATAAAATCTGCATCAGATATACTGGGCAAGTTCAGACAAATTCTTAAAGACATAAACTTACTTTAACACCCTTTTTTTTTAGTCAGGACCTGATTTCTTCATATTAAAATATTTTGCCATCTTGTAGTTATAAAGATAGGCTCTTAGAACTGAGTTCTTTCTTCTTCAGCAAGTCTAACTAGTTAAGACATAAAAATAGAAACATTGTAAGTTATAACAATGTAAACCATCTTCCAACCTTGAGGCAACCATTTTCCTGAGCTTTGTAATTCAGTCAGCTGGGCTCCATGTCCTCGTTGGTTGTCAATCCCTGGTCCTGCTCACACCTCCTGATATTTCAGATCCACTCTTCATACTTGTTCATTTCTTCTCCGACGGTGTTTCCTTGACTTTCTATGTAAAACATGTTGTGATTTGCCCTTGGTTGTTGTAAAATGTCATTCCTCAGGCAGGTCTCACTAGAGTAGGAGAGGGAGACATTTTATTTCAGTTTAATAAAATAAGCCTATATTATGGCTATGATTTATTTACTTTGGTATCATGTGGGGCTTCTACTTTTATGAAAATATTGAGCTGGAAGCAATAATGTTTAAAGGTTTTCACTGTCTTCCCAATAGAAAGGTTTATGCTTTAGCAAAGCCTGAGAATAATCCAGCACCCTGAAATTTCAGAATGTTAGAGACATAAGAATGTATAATCCAACAAATGTTCCTTTAACTTAGGTCATTTAGGTTTTTTTTTTTCCTTTTGCCCGGAAGATTGACTTATTTCTCTTTATTTTCCCCTCAAAATTCTTACAAAAATTTGTTTTCTGTTTTTTCCCTCTTTTATTCTTAAATTCTACTGCTTCTTTCTCAATGCAATATCCCCAGTTTTTTTCTCACCTCCATTCAGTAAATATAGACACACACACTTTTTCTATTCTTGACACAGCTTTCTCCAATAAACATAGACCTTGCTCTAAATGAGGTGGTATCAGAAATTGCCATGAACTCTAAGATTATTTCCAAGTGTTTCTTTCATTTCCAGGAAAAGCTGGTGTATATTTTATGTATTTCCTAGATGGGGGACTGATTCCCTTAACACAAATGAGAGTTTCTGTGCATAAAATAATGGCCTGAGGATTTCTATGTCTTACTCTGAGAAAATGCCAAGATAGCTGAACAACTGTACAACATTTTTTAAATACTTTTTAAAATTTATTTTTAATTGTTCAAGTGCAGTTTTCTGCCTTTTCCCCCCACTCTAGCTCAACCCCCCAGCCCCCCCACCTTCCCCCATGTGTCCTCTATAATTTTTAAAAAGATAACAATTCCTTTTCTCTGGAAAAGGAATTTATAGAAGCGGCATGACCCATCAATGCTGTGGTTTGAAACTTGTCTCTCACATGGCCATCTGCCCTCCATGTCTGTCTTTCTGTGCCCAGATTTCTCTCTCTCTAAGGTACCAGTCTTTGGATCTGGGCGTAAACTAATTCCGTGTAACTTCACCTGAAATTGAGTATATTTACAAATAAGCTCACATTTACATGGACCAGGGGTGAGGATTTCAGCATATCTTTTGAGGAACCCAATTCAGCCCACAGCACTCGGTAATCCATTATCGCTAAATAAAAAATCCAGGGCTATGACATATTCTCAGAAAAATGATTAAGTTCAGTAAGTTAATAATATATTTAAACCAGTCACTACTTTTATTTTGAAGAAAATACGCAGTTGCTTTTGCCACATCAGAGTGTTCATCTAATTAGTTTTGTTTCTCATGTGGCTTCAACTGCTTCTCTATCTTCAACACCTCTTGATAGAGATCGGCAGTCCCTTAATAAATTAAACCACTCTTTCTATAAGGAGTTTCCATGCCTATGACAAGCAGAGCTGCTTATTACAAATGGACATGTAAAAGTACTTTTATTTCATATAATGTACTCTAATGTGTGCTGTTAAATACAAGTAGCCTTAACTCCAAGGCAGGGAGTTTAGATTGAAGCACAACAAAATCACCCCTGCAGTAGAGTTCTGTCTCCAACAATAAATCAGCACGCATTGCATTCCTATCCTTGGTTGCTAATTAACTGTTCCATAGGTAAGTTGGTTATGAAGTTTAATGTAACCATGACTTAAATGGGGTGGCTTTTGGTTCAAAACTGAAAAATGATATAGTTCCTTTTTTGTTTTAAATAAGACGCCATTTTATTAACAAGTATAATTTTTCTAAAGTATGACATGTCACATTGAATTGATATGATGAGGGATCAGTAGAAATCCCTAGATGCATTTAAACAACTGTTAGTTTAGCATATCTGTATGATTCCAATAAAAACTAACATCTCAATTTAAAAAAAATCACCATTTAACATACTATGTTATAATACCTCAATTTAAACTTGTGACCAAAGTTGATAAAATATTGGTTTAGGTTCATATGTTGAAAAGTAAATAACACATTGTATGATTATGCACTAAAGTGATGTAGGGCTGATAAATACAATATAAAGATACATTTTTATAATGATAATCATCTTATATTTATATCCTGCTCCTACTGAGATGAATCTCTGGTTACATTTACATATTGAATTACGAAGTTAAAACTAATGATGGGATCAATTATGCCCCATACTGAGCTGTGCACTTTGGAATGACTTTGAGAAAACAGGAGGGTCAAAAAGAAAAAAAAGCATCCACAGTACACAGTGGTTTCAAGATTTTGCTAAGGAAGGACTGTAATGGACCATATTATGTATTTGTTAAAGAAACCAGGCTTTTTTTTTTTTTTTTTTTTTTTGCTGTAAAACCTACAGTATATTTTTAGTATAAACATTTCTGAGAATTAGAAAATATATAGATTGGGTCATAAAAGTTGCTAAATGGTTTATTTAAGGTAGATATATAAGGGCAAATGTATAATGAATTGCTTTATGATCCTCTTTGTTTGTCCTTCTAATTATTTTTGTGTACCTTTAAGGTATTTGCTATCTGTGAGTTGAAATATAATCTGTCCTATGTTTGCTCTTGTCATGCAACATTTGATAGTGTCCTCTTTCTCCTTTCCTAGCTGCATAATAAATGTGCTTCTCATCTAAAACCCGAATGTGACTGCGGGCCCTTGAAGGACCATATTTTACCGCCCACAACAATCTGTCCAGTGGTACTGGTGAGTTTTCCCTTCTCATCCTCCTGCTGTGAAACCTGGGGTTTCTATGACTAACTGGTAGACTATGTCACTAAACGCTTCCAGAGTAAATTGTCCATTGATCAAGGCAGAGCTGCATGGATATAAAACACCTCATTACTTCGGAGGAGACACCTTTGCCCACTGTATTTCCTTTTTCCTTCATGGTACAATAAACATTCAGTAAGGTATGCTCTAACTGAAGCTGACTCAGGTTTTATCACTTAGTCATGCTGGGCTTACCAGAAATTATACAGGCAGAACTCCTCTATGTTTTACATGTTTTATAGATCTAGCTTCCCAGAATAATGAATTTATTCTTGTGGGCAGTTTTGCTGGGGAAGCACATTATATATCTGCAATGGTGAGGTGTCTTATCCAGGTCAGAGGCGACCTAGAATGAGGACACCTTGAAGAAAGCTCTGTACTGCCATTAGGAGTATTTTATTTTTTATTAGTGAACAATAAATTAAACTATCAGAAAAGTAATTACTTAATTTATTCAATACACAGGTGAAAAATACCTAAGGAAGATAAGGTAATGCTTAAAAGAATAAACCTTAGTAGGAAGAGAAGCAGGCATTCAAAGACAATATTCATAATACATTTCAAATTCCAAATTGTTTCTAAAATGAAACAGTTACTTTACAAAACAAACTATTTTATATCCATAATGCAGTTTTCAATTTTAAAAACAATATGAAAATTAAGTAGCTGGAACTTCAGTTGGATATAATAAAAATACAACTAAGAAATGTTAGACACATACTTTTCTAAAGGTCAACTTAGAAATTAGCCAAATTACTCAATTTGCACCCACTTATGGTTCATTTTTTAATTATCTGTAAAATACTCCTTGCATTTTAAATGTCCTTATTTAAAAATTACTAAAAACTCTTTATTTTCTCAAACTACAAATATAGAGCAAAGGAAAATACCTCCACATTGCTGAGGCTAGCAATAACTAATTCTAACTTTTCTTTCTTCATCTAAAATTTATTAGACATCCTGTAGTAAATAAGATTAATTAAAATTAATGAGAGCCATGTAAAAACATTTTTATTTTAGATGAATTTTGGTGTCATTTTTATGCTTCTACAGTATCTTCTTAAAGAGAAAGGACTTGCAGAAATTGTATACATTTTTACTTTAAAAAAATTGGAGTCATGCTAGTAGTTTAGATACATTCTCAGGCTCAGATTTTAACTCTGAGAGCTAATCTGTTATGTCAACCTGTCATCCCATTTCCCATGTAAGTTCTACTCAGACCCAGGAGACAGAGGTGAGACAAAAGACTACTTCTTTGGCCCACTTCTTATGTGTCAACTTGTGGTCACATAAAGTCAATCATGAGATGGATTCCTTTTGTTCTATTCTTTCTTTCTTTGCAAGAACCGAAGGCAGAGAACACGTGTCATATGAATTTTCTTCTGTCAATCTTGCCAACCCTTTAATTGCTTTTTTAGACACTTTTGATTCTAAAGATTTGTTTCAATCACTAAATCTTGTCAATGTTTTAATCATAATGTATATCTCATCGTTGCTATTTTTAAAATTTTCTTGATACTACCTACTCTATACTATTAGGCCCTATTGACCATCTCATTCTAAACCTTCTACTTTTCACTGACTTCCACGGTACCATTCTTTCCTGGTCCTTCTTCTGTTTCTCCGATCTTTTCCTTTCAGCATCTTTCCTGGCTTTCATGGCTTCAACCTGCCCTATGCTGATACATCCTGTGGTCTGCCCTCACACGCCACAGCTCTCCACGCTTACCTTCTTCCTGCCTTTAGCTCTTCCCAGTGGGGTCTTGTTTATTTAGTTGATTCCTTATTCTGTCAATTTATATTTCTATTCATTTATATTTATATTTAGTTCATCCTTCTCTTCTGAATCTCAAACCTATAAAGTTGCAACCCATGTTGTTTTACGTGGCCAATATATTATTATTACTTAACATAATCAGAATAACTTTTTTACTGAGTATATATACCAGCTACATATATCTGCTACTATGCTAAACATTCATTCATTCATTTGACAAGTATTTATTGAGTATTATAGATAGTATTATAAATAGGGGAAATGACAAAATGTAAATAAAATCTTTGTTTTCATAGAGTTTTCATTTCAGTAGGGTCAAATAGACAATAAACAATTCAATAAATACTTATTTAGTACCTAATTATATTAAAACACATTGTATTTTAAACATAAGGAAAGAAATTAAAGCAAGAGAAGAAGAACAGAGATGTTATGGCTATGGTAGAAGATGCGGTCAACAAAGAGTCCATCAAGGGGATAGTTGAGTGGACAGTTGAAGAATGTGAAGGAGTCACTCATAGAAATCTGGGGAGAGAATTTCACAGACCATGGATCCTCCAAGGAATGACTAGGCAGACACATAGGTAAGGAAAATCTGACATATCTGAAGGCATCTAGGAAATTAGGGCCTAAGTGGGCAGAGGAAGGAATAGTGGAAGAGAAGGTCAAAGACTTCATAAGATTTTCAAATTCTGTAGAGAAATTTAGGCCATAGTAAAGTTATTAGCATTTACTCACAATGAAGGTGGAAGCCATTAGAAGATTTTAACTTGCATTGAAAACAAATAATCTACCTCTGTGTTGAGGGAGCAACAGTGGGAAAAATAGGAGATTTCACTTTTCTCAGAGAGATACGAACTGGATCATTGCTGAGAGCAAGGATGGTATAAGACAGGAAAGCTTTGAGAATTGGGAAGGA
Source organism: Micronycteris hirsuta (assembly GCA_004026765.1). NCBI lineage: Eukaryota > Metazoa > Chordata > Mammalia > Chiroptera > Phyllostomidae > Micronycteris > Micronycteris hirsuta. The sequence continues at coordinate 77,243 of PVJI01003300.1, forward strand.
GGTACACAACATTCAGCTAGGGAAATGGGAGCATAATGGATAAAGGAAATATCATTGATTGGTGGGAAGTAATGAGAAGTCATTTGTTATTAATAATTATAAATTTAGAATAAGACCGGTAAGCTTAGATGAGCATATGTCTCATCATATTCGGTTATATTTCTCTAATTACATTCCAGCTCCTGGAGCAGAATAAGCATAGCACAGCGTTTAAAGGCTGTGCTTCGTCAAATACGATAAAAGGAGAGTGTATGCATGAGAGTGACGTAAGAACTGACCATGGGATTTAAGCTGTGACGTGAGGGAATCAGGACAGAAGGGTGAGGCACAGTAGTGGATACGAAAAACAATACTTTGTAAATTACAGTTAAATCGAAGATGGTTGGAATCAAGGTTATTGGTGTCAGATTATGAGAGTGAGGTAGCAATTGACATTATCAAGTGTTTATAGTTATTGATAATGATATGTATGAGTTTATTTCATCCTCACAGTGACATCATGGGATTAGTATTATAACTATTCTCATTTTACATACGAGGAAACAGAGACACGGAGGTTGTATACATTCCCTGTGTCACGTGGCTATGAAGCAGCAACTCAGGATTGGAGCCCAGGGACCATGACTCCAGAGCTTGGGCACTGAGCTCACCAGTCTCACCCTTCATAGAACCTTAATATCTCAGCTTCCCACCAGAAACTTAAGAGTCTTCATCACCTGCTTCATCTTTAATATCAAATTAATTATTAGGCAGCCCGCTTTAATTTTCTTAATTGTTTTTTCTTCAGCCCAAATGTAACTGCCTCATAGGCCATCCTCAGAAATTGTTCCCCAGGATTGTCCTTGAATCAGGCTTACTAAATTGCCTCCCTTCCATGGACCCCACCATTCTGATTCCAAAAAGACAACAAAATATTTTTATGCTTAAATACATTAATATATATAATGTTTTCAGTGATTTCTTATTTGAATTCCAAACTCTCTAGCATGTTAAACAAGGCTTTGACTCGATCAACCTACCGGATCCTCACATATCATCTTAACATCCTATATGTCAAGAATAACTTGAACTTCCTGTAATTCTCTAAGTACAGCTGCTCCATAAAGCCTCTGAGATTTTGTATACATTAGTAAATGAGCCCATGCTTTGCTTTAAAATTTGTTATGCCTGGATAAGTAGAAATAAAAGGTTACTTTTTTATCATGAAATAAGTACATTGAATGTTAAACCCATTATCTGTTTAAATACTAATATTTTAAACAAATTAATAAACTTGTTCTTTCCAGAAAATTGCTTAATCTGCTCTATGGCCTCTGAGACTTTTCAATTTGTAAACTCTCGATAACATTTCAGGAATGATTCATACCTCATCACTGCTGTTATTTTTCATCTTTTGTTTAAAGAAAATTGTTAGTACGCATAAACAATATAGCTTATTTTGTTTTTTATTCTTTAATAACAATTATCTTCCTTAAAAATTCTAAGTCCAGTTTCTCAAAGTAAAGCGGATGAGGTTCAGACTCAGTTGTTGCAAAATGGCAATAAATATCATATCTGTTACCTTAAAAATATAAAATATAGACTTAGGATATCTAGTTTTATTGAGGTTTTTCTTTTCCTTTGTGTTGATTCTGTGGTCAAGATTGGTTATTGATTGAGTGATATAAGCTCAGTATATATCCCAAATTCCTAGTTGAGGCATCTTACTGATATATTACAAGGTCAAGCAGTCTTCTGGTATTTGAGAATATCTTTCAGGTGTTATATATATTTTCAACATTTCTGTGATGCCTTTCTTAGCCTTTCAATCTCTCCCTAACACTTCTTATTAACTTTAAGTGAATAATTCAATAGTTATGTGCTCAACTGATATGGAGATTATTGAAGTAAGCATCCTTTTTGCACTGATGATGTGCTTTTATAAGCGTGCGCTACAAATGGCTTCCACCGACAGTAGCTCTTAATAGTGCCTGTTGCCATAGAGATGGACTAAAACCAACTACTCTGAAATTAAAATCAGTATGTAATCATCAATGATTCTATACATCAGATATAATCACTGTTTTCTTGGGTTGCAATTGGTATCTAGCACATATTTTAAAGATACTGTCATAAAAATACATTGCTTAAAATTTATGTAGTGTAAGGGATTTTACCAAGATTTTTTATGACTTTTTTAATGTGTATAGGTACTTATGATGCATTCTCTGAAAATTTTTCTAGCCAAAATGTTTACAAGCACAGTTCAATGACTGCCATAAGGAGCTGTTTACAAATGTAAATTTCTTGGTCTTCCCTTATCCTACCTCCAAACAACTGTAAAGTTAGTCCAGTGTATTCAGTTCGACTCTTCCTAAGCAACTTAAATTCTATAAAAGGCCACCAACCCTTACCAATTGATTGTCAACACAGATGTCCCCTCTTTAATGGACTTCATTTAAGAAGGCATTTTTTATTCTAGTTATAGATTACATTCGGAAACCTGTCTAGTGCTAATCAATGTGACGATATGTATGGAGCATGGCCTGACTGACATGCAATCTTCATGATCTAAACTTTACCCTAACAAAAGGCAGACTTGTTGCAAGTTGTTTTAGTCCCATACAGGTTTGCTTTCAATAAATTTGTACTTACCATTATGTTATTAACATGCATGGAATGCTATTTGTAAAAAATCACATGAAACACCCTATTGTAACAAGGAAATATTGTTGCAGATGCCTTCATTTCCTAACCAATCCCTTTTGGCTGTTTACCATGGTTAATTGCCTTTTGGACCTACAAGTCTTCTTACTGTTGTGTTTTATCTTCTATCTGTAGAAAGCATCTAGTTAAATTTATACCCACCCCAGACTATGATGTTGGTATAAATGTTATTTACTTTACATACGTATCTATAACTTTATTACTATCCTATTCATAATTTTTCCTTCACTAGCATGGTCTCATTTAGTACTTTAAAATTATTTATTTTTTTTAAAGATTTCATTTATTTATTTTCAGAGAGAAAGGAGAAGGGAGGGAGAAAGAGCAATGTATGGTTGCCTCTCACATGGTCCTCACTGGGGACCTGGCCCACAACCCAGGCATGTGCCCCGACTGGGAATTGAACCGGGACCCTCTGGTTCCCAGCCTGTGCTCAATCCACTGAGCTACACCAGCCGGGCTAAAATTATTTTTGATAGCATGTAAATTTGTTAGGTCACAGAAATCAGTGGAATTGGCTAGTTAAGTCCCATTGATTCTTAGAGTAATTTCATGGAGAAAGCTTTAAATTTGATCAGCTTCTATAGAATGAGGGTATAGTCTTATATTCTTGCCAAGTTTTATATACATATACTTTTTATGATTAGGCAAACTGGGTCTCTGGGAGTACATGCTTTTATAATGATTCTTCAGTTTGAAGGAGACTTTTATTGATTTTTCTCCAGCCACTACCAACAAAAGAGAACTTGAGATGTCTCATGAGGAGTGGCATTTAAACTTTATGTTTGAACAGTAATATGAAGCAGATTATCATGAAAATAATTTTATTATATTTAGCCCCGTATTAGTTTTCTCTATACATAAAAGGGCTTCTGTATCTTATTATTTAAAAGCTAGGTTCTTGTTCTCTAAGCAAGGGGTTGATTATTTATTTTAAATTTTTCATTTTATTTTCTTCAATTACAGCTGACATACAATATTATATTGGATTAGTGTACATAGCATAATAGTGTTGTATATATACATATATGCACACACATACATACACACATATATGTTATGTAGTGATGATCTAAAAATCTAGTATCTATCTAGTATTTACCTGACCATAAAAAGTTATTATAATATTATTGACTATATACCATATGCTGTACTTTAAGGGGTTAATTGGTCATTTTTGATATCAGTATGTCTTATTAAAGGTCATAAATTAAAATATAGGACCTTGTTTGATTACCTAATGCTTTAGTTTTTATTATAGAAAAGTATCCACTCTTTATGTACTGTTATTCTATTTGAAAGTATTTTTAGAATCATTACTGATCACATATATATTATTTTTATATACAATATGTCTAGTTTAGATTCTTTCTATTTTTCTTCTCTTTTCTCTCCTTTTATCTTCTTTTCATTGTCTTTTATTAAAGTCAATGAAGCTACCCTGGCTGGTGCGGCTCAGTCGGTTGGAGTGTCTTCCAGTAGACCAAAAGGTTGCAGCGTTCAGTTCCTGGTCAGGGCATATACCTAAGTTGTGGGTTTGAGCTCCAGTTGGGGTACATAGAACAAGGCAACCAATCAATGTTTCTCTCTCACATCAATGAATATTTCTCTCTATGTCTCTCTGTGTCTCTCTCTCTGTCTCTCCCTCTCCTTCTTTCTCTGAAAGCAATTAAAAACTGTCCTCGGGCAAGGATAAAAAAATTAAATCAAAGTCAATGGGACTAAAAATTGAGCTAGAATAGTTCTTCATTTTTTTATAAATTAGATTCTGTTGGTGTACTAAATATCCACATATAGGGAGGGGCTCTACAGGAGAAACCACCTTAATTCATCCTGCAAGTAATTCAATGAGTAAATGAAAATTTTATTGAAGAAATAATGTCTGAGCTGAGTCTTGGAGAATAAATAGAGATTTAGCTGTTAAATGCAGAGTGAGATCTATATAAACAGTCTCAGAATCAAAAGAGTAGGTTGGGAACTTGAAACTGCAAAATGTTTATTAAGAATTACCAGTAGAGATGAGGTTTTATAAACAAGAGATGAGGTTTGATAAACAAGACAAGGTCTAAGGTTGTGAAAAATCTGACATGCAACCCATTCTCATCATATTAACAATGGTTGGAATTTTTCCAGACAGACCTTGTATATATCCATATACATATCACCGGTAAACATATTAGACATGTGCTTACTATTATTACTCATCTGGAAAATGCATATTTAAATCTCAATAAATAACACTACACACCTATCAGAATGATTATGACAATTAAAAATCATAAGCTTTGGAAAAGCTGTGAAGCAACTGGATTTTTCGTACATGTGGGAGAATAAATTGGTTCAGCTGCAATAGTATGCTGTTTGGCGATATACTATCTGTATTATCCTGTTTTTTTCACTAATGTTGTGACATGAGGCAAAGCATTAATAATTTGTACTCCTGTATTCCATTCATAAAATGGAATTGGATAAATTAGTTTATCAATATTGTTTAGAAGTACACCTAGTATATACTAAGTGCTCAGTTAATATCACCTAATATTACTCTTACTTTAAGTATTATGTTGGAAATCAAGAAGCAAATTTTAATCATATTTAATCTGTATTTATTTAATAAAATTTATAAAGTCAATGCCAAATAACATAAAAAATAGAAATCTGTAATCAGTTATATAAGAACAATTATTGGTGTATTAATAGAATCACTATTAAAAATTTCCTCTTTATTTTTAGGTGCACTTTTTTGATATTTTTGTAATTAAATTGATTATATCATGTGACTTCCTATTTTTACACTTAAGCTAATATCATTAAATGTTTATTTCCATATAGCATGGAACATCACTACTAGTGGCTGTATAAATCTCTTGTGAAAATATCATAATTTTGTTCAAACAGTGATATATCTAGAATGCTTTTTTAAATTATAAGTAACATCTTTGTGAATATCTTTCTGAAGAGTGGCTACTCCTGGTTACTCTCTAAACAGCTTTACAAAGTGTTATTTTTCCTGTACTGTATTATTTTGTGCTGCAGGTGAATCAGATGTTGCAGTTTAGTCCTTTCCATAGTGTAAATACATTTTCAAATTAGGAACATCGTGATTGGACTGCTTTCTACAACCAAAACTTAGTTTTAGAATAAACTATTAATTAGTCAAACATTTAAAAATTAACTTTAGGTAATTATTTTATCCCACTTTTAAACATACATAATATCATTAAAATATACAGTAAAAGTGATATTCATCGACAGGAAGTGATGCGGCATAAATGGAAGAACACATCCATTCTGCCCTTTGGACTGATGTGGGGTGTGCTCCCTGGGATACGTTCTCTTGTTACAATACCCTATATTACTTAAGATGAACCTTTATGAATGCCAACAAGATATATAACAAGGCTTGTGAGCTCAGAAAAAGAAAAACAAAACTATTTGAAAAATAGCAAATTTGAACACGTTCTTTAGATTTAATGCATGTGGTTCCAGTTCTACCTCTGTTTTATCTCCATTGTGACTCTGAACTTGTCCAACTCGTGGTGTTGCTGAGGCAGCAATCTCTCTATCTCTACCTGTAGCCCTCAGAGCGGTACAGCTATATTAAATTCCCTTCTTCTGATCTTGCTTGCACTTCCACAATGATAAGAATTCTACTGAAGTATGCATTGTAGACGTGGTGACTAAATAGCAAGAGTATTTAACCTTTCCTTAGAACATGCGTTTATCCAAGTCATTACAACTCAGCAATATCAAAAGGTCTGTTAGGGTCTGGAAGTTTCCTATGTGTTTCTACCTCGTAGTCTGAGTATTATGGGCTCTTTCTGTTTTTTCACTTGTCTTTAAGTAGCAACAAATGGCTACCACAAAATGAAACATCGTCCAATTACAGGAGGGAGGGCTATATTTGTGTTCTCTGTGGTTCTGAAATTTGAATTTTGAATTCTCTGTAACCTAATTTCTTACAGTAGTTTAGCATTTCAGAGTCTGGTGGAAAGGTGTGCACAATTGGCTAGGGACGTGACTTGCTGCACTGAGCTTCAGTTTCCATTATCATCACTTCAGCTGTCTCCCCCTTCTTTTTCATTTATCTCTTTAACCCTTAACCAGTTACTGAAGTCATCAATTTTCTTGAAATTCTGTATGTAATGCACCACGGATGTGCCTTTGCACCTTTCTTTTTAGTCTAAAGAGTGGGACGAAGCACATGGGCAGTGCTCAATAAATGTTTCATCCATGTCATTTCTTAATATTCATTTAATTAATATTCATTATAGATCAATTCATAATTGTCATCATAGTAATGATAGGCAAAGAGGAATCTCCTTTTTTTCATATTTTGAAAATCTAACTCAGACTCAATTTTATGGTATTGTCCACAACGGAAAGCTGCTTTGAATTTTTGTATTTTCTAAAACGTGTAGAAATAAATTCTGTATGTTCCTTTTTTTTCCATAATGGTTTTCTGATTTAAATTCTAATATGAAACACATTAAGCACTAGAGAGCCTTCACGTATATAAAACATGAGCACACTTGTTTTGATTGGACACTTCTTCATGTACATACGCTTTAAAGGGGCGCAGCATAAGACATGAGAAAAGGACCCGTCACCACTGAGCCGTGATCCTGTCATACCCTGTGAGGCGAGCCAGTCATCGGTTACATTGTTTTAGTTAGACTAGTTTTATTGCTTTCTGAGTAAATCATCTTATGTTAACCCAGGTGGGCTCTATTATGTGGAATGCATGTACTTATAAATAGGGTCTAATGGAGAAAAAATTTTCTATATTATGGCTAATTATATCTGTTTCTACCTAAATAAATATGTTAGAGATCTATTTTTAGAATGCTAAAATATTAATTTTAGTTTATTTTATAACAGGGCAGCAGAAAGTACAGAGCACAATTTCTATGATAATATATGCCTAAAATATAGCTATATCTAGAGCAAGTTATAATTTTTTATGGAAAAAACTTGTACCTTGTTGGTTTAGTCTGGGGTTATAGAATATAAAAAAAGTTGATATGATATAATGGGAAGTTCAATTAGTTTAAAATCATGAAAATCTAAAATATATAGCCAAAAATGAGCATTATTCTAAAGACAAACTAAAATATTCAAAAATCTAAAATCTATAAGATAGATTCAAAGAAAACAAAGAATATTATGTATGTGTTTCATTCAAAAGAGGTATGGTTATGTTTTAATGAATGAAGTTATTCTATAACTTATTAACAATTATATTCAAGGCACTTATATAACTATATAGTCAGCAGTAATATAAAACATAATCATTTTGTGCCAAAATTGTTTGACTTAGAAATTCATGTCGCAGCAATCTAAAAAGCTGATAGAGGTAGTGTGCAAATTTGTCCCTGAGTTTCTTCATAGCCTCAGGAAAAAGAGGGAAATACAGGCTTGACAATAATTACAGCATAAAAATAAACCATTTACTCACAGAAAACACTTTTTATTGTTACTGCTGTTAATGAGATCTGAGATTAAATTCTTCCATATAAAATTTTGTTGGTTGGGGACTATGCCTCAACAGTAATGCTGTACTCAATGTAGTATTGTTCCAACGATTTTGGTATTTGGTAGCAACTGTCAATGCAGACTAATGGCTTATGGCCAGAGTGCATATTAGTGTAAATAAGTCTACCTGTTGCCAGAATAAAATAGTAATATGGATCATTTTGCCACAAGAAAACAAGCAAGCATCGTAGGCGGATAATATGCATGAGGGTTTATTGCATGGTGCAGAAGAAAATGTTAATAGCAATTGCTTTACATGGTCAAGAATACATCTACTTTACAATATATTGACTTAAAAGGTAAAACTAGAAGGTTTAAAAAAGATGAAGAGAAAAAGTAATGCCTATCAGAAACTAAAATATCTCAGTATCTGTGTAGGGAAAAAAATCAACAATGAGGACAATTGAATCAGTAATTTTCAAGAAAGGATTAAGAAAATCTGTAGTCAAAAGAAGAATTGCAAAAAAGTGGAAAGAGATCATGCTATCCTTAAACCAAAAAAAAGAATTAAAGCTAAAGTATGAAGTCTAATTATACAGAAGAAATACAAATTTAACTAAAAAGACTATATTTTTCAAATTCATTCATTTACTTAAAGTAATTTTCATGAAATATTTTTTGCTTGACAAAATGATTCCAAAGTTTGTTGGGAAGAATAACTGTTACACAAATGCATTATGTATTCTGGATAGAAGAGTAGTAAGACCTATTTTAACAAATCTTAAGCATATGTTTATCAAGTTACAGTGATCAGAATAATGTAATAGTGTCTCTAGAAGATATAAAGAACTGGTAGAAAGTCTAAAACTTTGAACTATACGTAATAATGTATATAATGTAGGTTGCATATCAAATCTGGCAAGGGACGGTGGGGAGTAGAAATGCTGAGGTTTCTGTATAATCATATGGAAAACTAAATTAAGATAAATTCTACTTTACTCTTTCTACAAAACAAATCATCCATGGATTAAATATTTAATTTTTGCTTTGTTAGAATGCCCTTTTACCTTTTCCTGAAAAGAAAAAAAAAATGTTGACAGACTTCTACAGTCAACAATTTATTTAAAAAAAGATAAAGTTTAAAACTCACAATCAAGGTAAAATAGCATTATAACAAGAAACACCATCTTGTCAAATTAATGAAAATAATTTATTAAATAATTTAAAAAGTTAAACCTCATAAATAATCAACAAAGCAAATTAAAACAATGAGATACACTTTTAAAATCCTTTATGGCAAATATTTTAAAAATGCTAATACTCAGTGTTGGCAAGGATGTGCAAAAGTGACACTTCTCATTCAACATTGGTTAGACCAATTTGCTACAACCTGTGACATGAAAGCTCCCAAATATGAGAACCTCTGTGTTGGTATTTCTATTTATGCCTTCCAAAGGATGGTTGGGGTTAGGGCAGGCAAAATATCCAGGTCTAATTTCATTACAGTGGAAATAAGTGATCATTTCCATCTTCTAAATTTTAAATTTTGAGTGCAGTAAAAATCAGAATCCCTTTACCACTAGACATTTAAGGATAAATTTTACCTTTCAGAGGTAACCTGTGGTTTCAATGATTCCAGATGAAGTGGGAGTGGTAATGATCGTAAAGTATTTATATACCTGCTTCCCTCTGTTTTATTAGTAGCTAAAATTTGTCTATTTGCAGCCTTTACTTGAAACCAAAGCAAACTGACTCACACATAAATTTTGATTTATACAGTCATACCTGAGGCATATAGTGGGCTTGGCTTCGGACCACCACGATAAAGTGAGTCACAGGGGATATTGAGGTTTTGGTTCCCTATTATTGCAATAGAGCAAGTAAGCAAGACATAGTCTTTTTTCTGTTGGAAGGTCTTGGCTTCCATTTGTAAAAAACATAACACCTGTAAAGCTCAATTAAGAGAAGCAAAATAAAATGAGGTCTGCTTGTATATCAATTTTATTCATACACACAATGCGTTTTGACTCCTTTGTTCCTTAGTTAAACCTACGTGCCCCGTTTTTGTGGAATAAGTATTGTTTAGTTCTGTTGAAACCTCCATGCCCACTCCCTGCTATCTAATTTGATGACAAACTCTATCATTTTACAATCCGTTGCTGATACTCATGGGAGCGTTGATGAACTCATTTGTACAAGGACACCCAAGTCCTGTCAGAACGCAGCATACCACATGTTCAGTTGCTTATTTCCTCACTCCTGTGTCATTCCAACCACGAACATTTTCAGACATTTTTAGTCGGTTACCATTTCTCCAACATCCTTGAGTCATCTAATACCAACATTCCACCAATTCCTTCTAGCATTTTTTTGCCTCCCTTTCAACTCATTTTTGTCCTTTTGTGACATTTGTCATAACCTGTAATGACATTCTATTGATATGCTAATTTGCAAAGGGAAACTTGAACAAGGTATAATCTAACATGCATCTGTTAGGTAGCATTTGAAAGCACTATGATTTGAGTCCAGTACTTGAACTTCTCATTTTTTGTATCCTTAGTTGTGTGTATGCCCTAGAACCCATACCAGAGAAAGAGCTGTTCTATCTCCGATGCAATGTTACTTTCTGTATTTGTACGTGAATGTGACCTTTGTCTGTCTTTTAACATAGCCATAGATATATGCAGGTCTGAGATATCTTCACTGTGTCAGATTCCCCTCCTCCTGCCTCCTCCCTCCTCAACCCACATAATTCCATTTTTCTGACTGTTCCATAGTGTAAAATTGCTGATTCCCTTCATCTTAAATCTAGTGGTACTTTCTGGTTGGATTCCCAAGGGGCAGAGCATGAACCAATGATTTGGCTGTGTGTCATTTATTTAAAAAAAAAAAGATATTTAATGGAGAGAGGGAATAGGAGAGGGAAAGCCATATTTTGAGCACTGAATTTTCATAAGGAGAATTTATGCTTTGCTTCAAATCTTAGATACACTGGGAAACAATCACACCATAGGATTGTTCTTCATTGCAAATGGGCTGGCTTTCCTAATCCATGTCTTGACTTATGGCAAAAGGGTGGCTTTTCTAACGCACATCAATCATTCATTAGCTGTAGTCTTCTCCAGACTGGAGATGCCCTCAGGAGGCCCTGCTCCTGTGAGCAAAGAGTAATTCTTCAGAAAGTGGGACAGTTGGGGGGTCTCAGCAGTCAGCACTGAGAGCAGCTGCGGGTAGGTGTTCTGGCCAGGAAACGGGGGTCAGCTTTGGTCCACCAACAGGATTACTAGATTCCCTTTTCAAGAAGGATCACTTTTGATCCCCTCCAGCATTTGAGAGTATTTGAAATGCTCTGTTCTCATAAACTGTAACACTCATTGCCCTGGACGGTTAGCTCCGTTGGTTGGAAGATCATAATATATACACCAAAGGTTGGAAGTTCAATTCCCCATCAGGGCACATATCTAGATTGTGGGTTTGATTTCCAGTTGAGGCACCTATGGGTAACAACTGATCAATGTTACTCTTTCACACTGATGTCTGTCTGTCTGTCTGTCTGTCTGTCTCTCTCCTCCCTCCTCCCCTCTCATATCAATAAACATGTCCTTGGGAATGGATTAAAAAATTAATATGTAACATTGATCTAACACACTTCTACTACCTCTGTAGACACACTTTACTGATACTACTAAATTCCTCATGCTCCTTTTATTCTGATATATATGTATGCTTCCATTTTAAATTATGTTCTTATATTATTATGCTCTCTATAAGGGATCTCATCCAATTTTATGACTGAAACTCCCACTTTTGAATATGTCTATCCAAGTGTGTTGTCCTTTACTCCTTTAAGTCCAAATATTCAGCTTCATGTTATAAATTTCCCCTTAGATGTCTCACAGAAGCCCCAAAGTCCACGTGCGAGGACCTGAACTTAAGTTGTTTTTTGTGAAACTCTCCCCTATGCTCACTGAATAGCACCATCATCATTCCTAAAGCTCACACTGAAAGGATTTAATCTTTTTATCTCTACTATCTAATTCAATTTGACACATACTAGATGCTCAGCAAATATTTACAGTATTAGTGAATAATAGTCAACTCTTATTAATTCCATCAGTTATCACTTTTTTTCTGTGTTGAGAGAAAATGCATCAGACAGTAACAGATATCAAGTAAATATTACAATGAATAAGTGACAGTGGTTTATTTTTTAAAACCATTGATATCCTATGAAATTGAATTTAATTGTTGTAAGCTAATAAAAATCAGTTTAAAGTATGTGATGATGAGGTAACATTAGTGGATGTCAAATTAATATTGTGCTTAGTTTCTGGAGTGGCACTTGAAGTATTTTATAGTTATTACTACATTTTGAAAAACTAGTGATTGTGACATTGTTGTAGTTATATAAAATATCCAATAGATGGTACTGTGAAATGCCTAATATTTCCAACGAAGTAGTAGAGAGCTTAGAGAGAATATTTCAGAATTCTGAGTAGAATCAAGACATTTTCCCCTGGATATTAAATTATATATAAAATCTATTTTTTAAAAAAACACAGCTTAAGCAATGCAGCAGTCCATGTAAAAATATCATAAATCTTCACTCTTAGTGTTCAGAAAATGAAAATTGGTCTTTACTACTAAATGGAACTTGAAAATTTATATTCTACTAGTAGGATTTTGTTTTTTTGTGTGTGTGCCGATTACCCTTAGTTTGTATGGTATTTTAATTACTGCGACTCAAATAATAGCATTTTCAATCAGCAACTATAGCTGCGTGTCTTTGTTACAATATTCTACAGAAACTTTTCTGCTAAAAATTAAGCAAACCTGTGTGACATAATCTCCCTTCTCACTGAGCAAGAGCGAGTCCATTATTCCTTTCAGCTTTGGGTCTAAATGAAGACTAGTCTGATATGAGTGAAACATCATACCATTTTGTAAATATATCAAGAATATAAAACATATAAACACTTGCCAAACGTATAACATATAGTATCAAGTTAAAATTTATTTTTAGAAAAGAGCAACAACTTAAAAATTAGTTACAGTTTGCTCCTAAAGAGCATGTGAAAACCTGCAGTTTGCAGACTGCCTCTTTTATCTGTGTGCTCACTTGAAATTTCCCTTATATCATGGTGCATGTCTATTTGTGATTATCAGAAATAAATTTTATAAAAGCTATTAATAAAGCTAAAAATGTCAAGATTGTCTGATAACTTAGAAATCTTGAATTTTGAAGTATATTACTTGAAACATGCATACAGCTTTTAAAATTGTTGCTACTATTTATGATATTCTTGAAAAATCCTGAACATTCCTTTGTATTAGGGTTATTTATTTATTAATTTATTCAGTAAACTTTTATTATATATAACAATATGCCAGGGACTAGACAAACCAAGATAAATAGCTTTTAGAAAGAGTGTTTTTTTATGAATTCTCAGCTTCTTCTGGGATACGCATCAGATGTCCCTCAGTTTCTTTATGTGTGTACTATTTTTCCCATGTTTTATATAATCTGAGTGTGTGGCATATCATGCATCCTCTTTTAAAGAACATATTATTAGGTACCTGTGAATGTTCTGCTCAAAGCAAATATGCTGTTGAAATAACTTGAGCTACCTTAAGTAATCGAGGCTATTTTCTTTATTTAAAAAAATAATAATAATTAGGTCTTTCGTAAGTCTAGGCTATTCAAGACCATTATCTCCTGACCTATATCAGAATACATATATCAAATTTGTATTAGCAAGGTGTGAAATGAACAACTAATTCTCTGGGTACTTTGAGTTAAAAATGATATCTGCCCACCTCTGTGTGATGGTAACACCCCTTTGGATTCATCAGGAAATAATGGGGCCTCGAAAATCCTGTGTGGATTCTTCAGATGTCGCACACATTGTGTACTGTGTTCCTCTCCAAAATAATGACACACGGCATTTCATTTACTCAGATTTTTAAACATGCTGCATGTGCGTGACATTACGTGATAAAGTTCCTACTTGAGTCCGGTGGGTTTAAATGTAAACGCACATGCAGTTCTAAAGCGGTAGTCTCTTAATAGATGTCAGATACTTTTTATTGCTGCCCTCCTTTATTTCAGTAACATTTTAATTAATTCACACTGATTGAATAAATGTACATTGAGACTTGTTTCCTAATGAGGGCGCGTTTAGAGGAAAGGTTTTGCATCATTCTGATATCCTGTGGGTAATTATATTCTAATTATATGGTCGGGGGAAAAGAGTCTATAACACAGCACTCTTATTGTTCGTTGCACCCAATTAATTACATGCACATAATGAAAGTTCATGATAAGGTTGACTGGCAGTTAGTGTAAATTTTTAAGTCAATTGAATCTTAGCCTAATGTGAGTGCAGAATTTGACTTTAACCTGGTTAGAAAATGCTTTGGTGTGAGATCAGTGGATATTTAGAGGGGCACAGGATGAGAACAAATTTCATCCTAACTTATTTGTTCTTTAAGGTATTTTCCAAGATTGATGAAAATGATGGCCTAACAGCCTAAAGATTTAAATATTATTATCAATGTTCTTTCATTCCCTACAGTGATTTTTCTGTCTTTTGGAAAGGAGCAGTACACTAACAATGGAATGATATGTTGCTAGAATAGGTTCATGTATTTGCTGAGGGAAAGTATAGCTCTAACAGCAAATGTTGTTAATCTATTGTATTAGCTTCTTTTTCCAGAGTGTTTTTTTCTTAAATTTCAAACCATCCATTGTACTCAGACCTCTGTCCCAAACATTCACATATTCATATGTATATTCACATAATCATAAATAGGCATCTATTAATTATATGGAAAGTAAGAGTGCTAAAGAATAATTTGAAAAAATAATAAACCATGTACATTTCATTTGAAATGTGCTTTAAAGATGTTTGAATCTGAGGTTTAAGAATTTTGCAATGTACATTAAGCAAAAAACTCAAGCTGTGATCTAAAAAGGGAATATCAGCTCTCTTCCTTTTTTGCTCAGCTTTGTTGTTTTCTTTGCTGAGGTTTTGGAAAGCACAGAGTTCAGAGTAGGGAAGGTTTTCTTTTTCTTCTCATCTTCTAAGCCTCCCCTCCCTGCTTTTCCTCCATTGCTTTTTCTCTTTGGTCTCTTCTCTCCTGTCTTGCATCTTTTCTTCTTCTTTTTTGTTAAAGATTTTGTTTATTTGTTTTTAGAGAGAGGGGAAGGGAGAAAGAAAGAGAGGGAGAGAAACATCAATGCGTGGTTGCCTCTCACGTGCCCCCTTCCAGTGACCTGGCCCGCAACCCAGGCATGTGCCCTGACTGGGAATTGAACAGGTGACCCTTTGGTTCACAGTCTGGTGCTCAATCCACTGAGCCACACCAGGCAAGGCACATCTTTCCTTCTTTATCTCTATTGTGATAGCCCTAGCATAGATATTTTACTCTAAAAAATGTCTGTTGGTCCCCATCTATTTATCAACAATAAAACGTCGTTTCAGAAGAATAAAGTTCAATCAGTCCTTTCTTGTTGAGCTCTAAGTAGGCAGTGAAAACTAAGGATATCATTTAGGTTCTAAAATTAGTAAATTACCATTTACTGAGATATTAAATTTGCTAGACCCCCTTTTAATCCTAAAGATAGGTGTAGTTGTGATAGCCATGGCACACTTGAGGACAGTGAAGCTTAGAGATGTTAAGAAATGTATCTAAAATGACACAACATGCAAGTGGCAGAAGCAATATCTGCCTTGCCCAAAATCTCTTGTTCTAAACCTATTTCTAATGTTCATGCTGCAGTCCCTCAAAATTGGTTGAAATAAATTTAGGATTTAGGGGATCTAAATTTCAAAACAAGCATTTCAAAAAAGAGTGGAAAGAAAAACAATGGAGAAAAGTAGATTAGAAGTGATAAGAGTGGAGAATAATAGAATATATATTGCAGAGTGGGGTGCACAGGGTACAAGCTCTTTGTGAAATTATTTTAGAAATGTGTAAATATACAGACATTCATATTGTAGATTAAAGCTAAAAAATCCTCAAAGAACCTTTCTTCAACCATATTGGCTTCTGATGATGTTATGAACCCTATTAACCAAGAAGGATAATATTTCTTACGGTTTTATTTCACTAGTTAACCAGTAGGCAAGACAATAACAACAATATTAGACAGAGTTTTAGTTTTTCTTGCCAATTGCTTTTATATGCAGAAATCTATGTTTGAAATAATTTAGCTATCTTTATAAAAATATAGTTTTAACATTTTCACTGAAAACATTTGGTGCTCCTTAGGTGTCCAAATATCCATTATGCTAGGTGTAGTTTCCTGAAGGTTCAGGAAATTCATTTTAGACACAGACATGCACATGTATTGAGGGAACTGTTCAGTAGGGAGCCTCACACTCCCTTCAATTCAATATCTCCTGAGCAAAGCTCTGCAAATAAGCATAAATGGTTATGTTTACAGAAGTAAGAATAGAATATTTTTGTGAGCGATTACAAAGGTACTTGAATCATCCTGGTAAAAATATTTTTATCATTAAATTTATGTTGATGTAAGAAGCTTAATTTGGCTCAGGTGAGAAGTGGTTAAGCAAAGGACCCTGTTTAAGATTATAACATGTCTGTCTTCTAAACTATTTTATTTCTGCTAGTTATATTTTATTAGATATGTCAAAGTGCCACTGGGAAAGAAAATAAACCCTGTTTATAATTTTTCTCATTGACCTACTCATCACACTTTGAAATGATCTTTGATTAAAGAAGTTAATAAAGACAACAATAGTACTAACATTATTTTGATCTCACTTGTGTTTGAAATTTGTACTGTGTTCATATGTGTGGGTGTACACACCCAATGGACCTGCAAAGTCATAAAAGGTGAAACATTTTATGAAGCGGGAATGTGAGAATAACATCCATGGAAACCAAAAATGTGTTTAATGTGTTTAGTTTCTATATCTTGGAGCTGCTGTTGCTGCATTTTATTATCATGTGTGAGGGAAGAACAACCCGAGCTCTGAAGCGGAGGCAGTGCGCCGTGCTAGGCAGACAATGGTTCTCTTCCCAAACCTGCTTTTCTCCTGCCTCTCACTTCTTTGATGCCAGTGATATCGAATTGTGTGTAAGGAAAACAAGCCATTGAAAATAGTTTTATTTGGCCTCTTTAATTTGCCACTGCACTAGAAGTTATTCTCTGTTCAATTAATCCATACTGATATCCAAGCCAGTTCTTTCAGGCAGAACGGATATATATTGAGCTTATTACATACTTTCTTGTGTTTTTAAAAATGATTTGGCTTCTAAATCACTTAAAAAATGGAGATATAGCTAGAAAAGAAAGAATTTTTTTTTGTTGAACCTCCTTTTGTTTGAATTAAGTAAACCCTGAGACAAAAGAAGCACTTTATTTGGATTCTGTCACTAACTTTATTTTCTTATGCTAGTTACCTAATCTTTCTGATTTTCAGTTTCCCGATCTGAGAAATGGAGTATGCCTCTTAGTTTAGTGGAAGGATTAAATAAAATAATAAACATGAAAGCAATATTTAAAAATATGAACATTCTTATATAGGTATGATATATAATTCTATTAATTTTACTTTAGTCTTGAAATAACTGATGGCCCTTTTAATGTGAGTACTATTCTCTTATTATATTTTTAACTAAGTCAAAGCTTAATAATCTCTCCAACAAAGATTTTTCTTTGTCCTATGACAATTTGGATTAAATTGTCAATTTAAAATGATTCCATTTTAGGAAATATGAAGACAAGAGATATCTCAATACTTTAGAATAATAGGTTTTTTAAAAATTCTTTGATATTAGGTTGAACTTAACAAGTGCCCTGAAGGCAGATGCATCCTTTAAACTAATTATCTGCACTGTGTATTCTATTTAATATTAAAATGATACTGATTAAATAAAATCAATCACATTCCTCTGTAGTCACACCTCACATATGATTAAATACAAATATACAGTTCCTGTATTAATTCTAATTAAAAATATATTACATTTAGAATTATACACTCAAGATAATTTTAAAGAAACTAAAACATTTACTCTGCTAATCCTTGATATTTAAAAATTATATATAGAAGAATAAAAATGAAGTAACGTAATGTCTGAATTTGTTTTCTAACAAGTTGCTTCTTTTTCATTTACACAGATATCATGGTTTACTTATTGTAACTCAGGGATAAGATAATGCTAGGCATGGTAATTTAATATACATGTGTTGCCTATACATCTTAATTTTAAGTGAGCTCAAATATAGTCTCATCACCCTTATTCTTGGAGTGAATTTGTAGTGTTGCTGTCAGATGTCTGAGTGTTGCTAGAAAAAATTCTCAATGCTGGTGGCTTTCTGTCTTACATATTTATGACTTCTAGCCCAGCTGAGGGCTCAGTTTTGTTTGATCCTGTTATTCATCCTTAGTCAACTGCTTTCCCATCCTCAGAGATGTAGTGACTAAATCTTGACTATTTCCTTACCGTCTTCGTCTCACTTTCTCTCTACCAACCTTGTTTGCTCTCAGTAGATAACCTATATGCCCTCTGCTCTGAGAAGGAGGAAGCCTGCGAACATGAATATCTGTAAATTACAATTCCCTACACAAGTGCTAACGGAGTGCCTGCTAGGGTTCGATTTCATCCTACAGTGTGTTGGGGGTGTGCCTTAAAATGGGATTTTTATTATCCAATATGGCATAGCCTTTGTTTTTTGTGGCCTTGGGCTGCATGAATACTGTAAATCCCTAACCTATATTCAACAATTTTATATATATATGAATATATGGGTACTTGTATACATATATTTACAATATGTACATAATATGTATTTTATAAAGTTGAATCTTTTGAAAGGCAAATTGCAGGTAGTATTATACTAAATCTCCAAATATTTCACTAGGCATTTCTAAGAGTAAAGAAAAATTTCTATGCGATTACAATATTATTATCACACTGTAGAACATCAACAATGATTCCTGTTTATATTCAAATGTCCACAATTATCTTTAAAATGTTTTTGATGGTTTTTTGGAGGGGTTGTTGTAGAGATAGTGTGGATAGACTCTATTTGAGATTTTTGTTTAAATTATTTTATTGTTGTTCAATTGCAGTTGTCTACATTTTCCCCCCTCCACTCCCCCCCACCCAAGCCAAACCCACCTCCTTCCCTTGCTTCCACCCACTCTTGGTTTTGTCCATATGTCCTTTATAATAGTTCCTGAAAACCCTCCCCCCCTTCCCCTTATTATTCCCTCCCACCTCCCCACTGGTTACTGCCAGATTGTTCTTAATTCCAATGTCTGTGGTTATATTTTGCTTGCTTTTTTTCTTTTGTTGTTTAGGTTTTAGTTAAAGGTGAGATTACACTTGGTTGTTATTCTGAACCTTGGACAACCATAATCTTCTTACTTGGCTTTTCATTGCCTTGTTCTGTGCAGACTTATGCAGAGCTAACATAAACTCTTTCAGAAGCAGATCATCTGTGACTTACGCTCTAGAGGTCGCCTGATGGGTGTCTCAGCTGGGTCGCTTGAGAGTCTGTGGGTATCCCTGGGACCATGACATTAGATAGGTAAGGAATCACTTAACTCTGGACTTGAGGAAGAATAAACATTTACATATGATAATAGAGATGGAAATACATATTCATGTCCTGAAAGTGTTTATTCAGATCTAAGCTTCAACGAAAAGCTGAGAAAGATGAGGAGTAGTAGGCTGACGAGAAGGAGGCCTAAACTGAAACTAGTACAAATATTTTTCCCACCACCCATTGCCTGAAGGACTTGCTATGTAGATGGACTTGGGCTGAAGAAGTCAAGAATATTACTGAAATCCAAAAGCTTTCAATGAAAGTTCTTCCAAACCTTTTGTCAATTCATCTGAGAAATACCAGCAATTATTTCCATGGGGTTCTCCTGTATATGGCATGGTAAAATCAAGGTTATTTTAACAAACTTCATTATTTCTTTTGACTAAAAATCTGCATCTGGCACTTATTTTTGCTTATAAAAACATCTTCTAAACAAAGTTGTATTCCTGGACACCTTCATTTTCTCTGGGGCCATCCTAGACTCTTCTCCTTGTGGTCCACTTGTGGGTGTGTGGGATCCTTCTAATCCTTCTCTATGCTGAGCATCTGTGAAGCCATGTGAGGCCTCATTTACCTCAGAAGTAGCTATTTATTCTTTTGGTTTTTGCTGCCTTCCCAAACTTCTATCTGGTAAAGATGTCAGCTAATACCTGTGTTCTCAGATGTCTCAGATCCATCTTGGGGGTCCCCCCAGAATGCTTCTCACAAAGCTTGGTCCTGGGGAGGAAACTGGAATGCACCCTCCTCTCCTTCTTGTTTAAGGACACACAAATATCTAACAACTCCTAGCTACTTATCCAATTTTTCTTACTTTCCTTCCTCCCACCCCTACTTTGGGAAACCTTTATCAGGTATTACAAATGTTGGAAATTCTTCCAAATTTTTTCTAAGTCTCATAGGACACAGGATTTGGGACTTACCTTTCCAATGTGACTCAGAAAAGGAGGGGTGGTGGATCCTTGAAGATACAGTCTTATGAAATCTAGCTTCAGTATATTTAACCTCATTTAAAAAAATTACTTTCAAGTAAAATCTTGCTTCTTATTTAATTACATTTTTGTTTTTTACTAATATTAATACTTTTTTATTTTTAGAGAATGATAAAATAAAATCAACACCATGCATTATATCTACATTAAAAAGACATTGAGTATTTTTAGGAAGGAATGAGAGTTGGATTGAAAAATGGAAAAGTGGGCTGGGGAAACAGGTGGCTTCAGAAATTAGTAAGGATTATTTATGAAAGATTATGGAACTTGGAGATGAGCTTGTACTTCAAAATATAAATGTAATATGTCAGTGTTGTTGTAGAGAAGTTTGTGAAGCTGGCCGAAGGAGTCGTTCAGTCTGTTTTGGGTGGATGGAATTGTATTTTGGATAAGCCATTCTACAACCTAACTAACTCTACATTAGAGTATTCCTTATTTTGTAAAAATATATTTATTCAATAAGTGAATGTAAGCAAAAAATTATGCATGTGATGTTTATTCATTTATTTCACAGGAATATAGTGATATAAGATGATATTTGTTTTTAGTTTGACCTTTTTTTCAGCTTTAATATGAACTTCTCTTTTTCAACAGACTCTGCCCACTTCAGGAGGTTCAGTCCCTGAGGTGCGTAAGCAAAAAAGATTTTCACAATTGCAATTATAGGTCATTATACATCTTGTGTTGTTATAAAGAGAGCATCTTGGGTTGTCTTAGTGACCATTAACATTACTTTGTGTATTTTATTTTTTCTCATCTCCTTAGGGATCTTTAGATTTTCATGATGGCATAGACTTGAAGCATTTCCAACATATGTTTGTGACAAACATTAGAAAAACAAGAAGTCATGTGAAACAAAGTAGATAGAGCTCAAGGAAAGTCACTCTGCAAAGAGTTGACCAAGACCAGCATACAAGGATAGCATCATTTCCACTGGTCAAGTTAAAATATAAATATGTTAAACCTAAAATGGATCCTTTGAGCTGTTAAAATATAGCTTTCAGTGATAGAATGTTGAGAAACTCTTGCTCTTTTTCAAGTGTCCATCACTATAACAGTACACCTGCATTAATTAATCATTTAGCATATGCCATCATATAGAAAATCATGCTAATCAAATACAGTCACAGGATACATGGCTTGTTTTGAAAATAAATGTAGGCTTTGTCATATTTTTCTTTTTTAAAAACAGTTGAGAGAGAGAGAGATAGTGAGAAAGACTGATTTGCTGTTCCACTTATTTATGTTTTCTCTGGATGAGTCTTGCATGTACTCTAGCAGAGGATCGAACCTACACCCTTGGCATATTGGGATGATGCTTTAACCAACTGAGCCACCCAGGAAGGGCTCTACATTTCATTTCAGTGAAGTATTAGCTTTACCATGCATTAATGAAGCAAAGCCTCCCTATTCTGTGACAAAATTGAATTGTTACTGTCTCTAAAGGATTATGCTCAAGTGGCATCATTTCCTTACAGTGATAATTTGAATCTGCTTCTTATGAAAATTATTATTTATAATATGTGAATAACCATATAAGTATGAATTTATTTAGAGAATAAAATAATTGCACAGAAAAGGTGATTCCCATTCAGGGCACATGCTTGGGTTGCTGGCCAGGTCCCCAGTTGGGAGCCTGCGAGAGGCAACCAACCCATATTTCTTTCCCTCTCTTTCTCCCTCCCTTCCCCTCTCTCTGAAAATAAATAAAGAAAATCTTTTAAAAAATGATTGCTATCATATGACATCAAGTTTATTTCAACTATATTTTTCCAGAATTTTTCTTCAGCCCATGTATAGGAATATAAATGATTGTGTGAATATACACACACACAGAGACACACAGACAGAGAGAGAGACAGATCTGAGTGTTCCGCCATCAGGAACAATTGCTTGTTGGTTAACTGAAGATGTGGTTAAAGTGTATGTAAAGAAACTTACAGAAAGATATATACATACCTTAAACATTACACTCATAATATGTAAATATATATTAATTGACTATACTTTTGACAGGATAAAGAGCTTTTCTATGAGGACTTAGCTACTATTTGGAAATGGCATATCATTTTTCTTGCATTTATCACCATTTACTCACTCATAAATTTCAATTATCAATTGTTTTAAAGTAAAACAAAAACATTCCTATTTGGTCTAATGGTATTCGTATATTAATGAAAGCAATTGTTTTCAATTCTGTTCAGTTTTGTTTTTTTTTAAGATTTTAATTTATCTTTTAGAGAGAGGGAAAGAGAGAGAGAGAGACATTGATGATGTGCCAGAGATACTTGGATGGGTTGCCTCTTGCACACCCCCAACTGGAGACCTGGCTCACATCCCAAGCATTTACCCTGACTGGGAATTGAACCCTCAACCCTTCAGTTCGCAGGCCAGTACTCAATCCACTGAGCCAGGACCCATTCAGTTGTTTTAAAGTATAACCAAAACTCAAGGGTATCTGTGGAGCAATTTGTATTTAAAAACTCTTAATTTTTATTACTAATTCTCCATGATTTTATAGTCAACTGTGTCCAAACCCAGCTTGACCAATCCTCCTACACACACATGCACACTCGTGTACCTGGTATTAGCCTTTCTTTCCAAAGCATGCAAGTAATTATTTACAGAAACAACTCATTTTATACACATAATCCAATGGCATGAGTAATAATTAACTTACATGATTACAAAAACAAGATAAATTCTACTTGGAATTTAGAATCTATTTGTAGATTGGGTACTACACAGAAATTACCAGGTTGATTATTTAACATAACATATGGAAAGAAGTGATGAATGCGCACATTCAAGAAAGCTGCCTCCTTGCTTTTAACCTTAGGCTTCCTGTGGCATCAGTTAGTGTGGTTTTACAAAGGGAATGGAGCAGGAGTGAAGTTGAGGCTCATACATACACACACGTGTAACTTTATAATGGCACTACCATTTGCCAGTAAGCAGCCCAAATTAAAGGATTTTCTCATGGGCCTTCAGGGCACCCATATTTAACTCCTTTAGAAATCTACATTTGCTTTAAATGTATAGTATACTTTTTTAGCTTTATTTTTATTGTTGACACCATTACAGATGTCCTCATTTTCCTCCCTCTGCCAACCTCCCCCCACCTCCCCTCACCCCATTTCCCTCTGACCATCACCACACTGTTGTCTGTGTCTATTGATTATGCATATATGTTCTTTCAGCATCTTACTTGTTTTAAACCTAATGGCAAACTGTAATAATTTTTTTATTTTAAAAATTACTGCATTTACCACTACTTTTATGCCAGTATTTCATATTTTTTCAATATGTCATCACATGAAACTTTCAGTTTTAGATGAGTTCAGTGGTGAGTTAGAAATAGTAGATCACTTGCCCAAAGAATTGGAATCTTTGTCATTTTTGAAATGAATGAGTTTCTTTGGGCAGAGAAATGTTCAAATCCCACAATAAGGTCACAGTTATCAAAGGTATAGCTTTGCAGCTGTCAATAAATTGGTTCATCAGAGCTGGTAACCCTTATAAGTCCCAATGATATGGTGACGCTTTTGCTTCAGGGAGATTTTTATATTAAGAATATCCAAGTGTTACCTTGGGTTAAAATTCTAGAGTTTCTGGGAAATTCTTGTGGCCTCGCCCTGGGGCCAAAAGGGCTATGTCTCCATTCAGGCAATTGCTGAAATAGCAGAGAAAGCAAGTGACAGGATTCCTCTGAAAGATGCTGTTGGCAGCGGAGCAACCCCCTCCCCTTCTTTGTGGCTTTGTACCAATAGTGGTGCTTTGCTGCTGCCTGTATCTCATGCTGAGATTGGACAAAAAGAAGAAAACCCTGTGCTTGAGGTAATCATCACTTGCTGCTTGTAGTTTGTGAATGATCGATAACAGCAGGCTTAAGGTTTGTGGTAAACATCCCTTTTGTGAAAGCAGTTTTCAACCACGTACAGATACTAAAAACATCTGAGAATCAGCATGATACAGAAAAATATTTTTTAGAGCACATATTTAAAGTGAGGTCTTTTTATTTCATTTATTTCATCTTTCTGTGTTCTGTGAATGGTCTGTTCAGCTTTTCTTCTGCGTTCATTATGGTGATTATTCTTTGGAATTGTAATACAATACATCCCCCAGTTAAAATCTGTTTGCTACTTGTGGAGTCCAAGGATCACCAAACATTGAATTCTGTATTTAAAATGTCTTTCCAGCACACACAAATGATTGATATTTGAAAATGCTGAAATATCAATAACTGTGTTTTATATTTGGTAGTTATATGTTCTATATTCTTTCATGGTTTTCTTAGAGTAGCTCTTTTCAGTGTTGGAATAATTTCTATTGATTAAAGCAATAATTTCCTAACTCTTTTTATATCTGGGATAATTTACCTGGCACAACAAAATTTTCTTAATTATAACAAATTTAGTTTGTGGTTTAGGGCCCAAACCTTAATATATATATATATATATATATATATATATATATATATATATATATATGCTGAAGGTGAAGTTTTTCATATACTCACCAACTTTATTTCATTTTTGAACTTTTAATACAAGCTATGGGTTTTCATATGTAAACACTGAGCTTGGTCTTCACCTATTTTAACAGATGTTAATGTAACTAGTGCCATATATATGTATATATACATATATGTAGGCATTTATAAATGTAAAAACACCTTTCATAAAGGTAATATTAATGAACTCCCCATGGTAGAACCAATTCATTTTATTTTATTCCTAATAAGTTGTATTTATTGAGCAAATACTCTAATACAGGCACAATGTTAGGAGTACATACATTTTCTATTAAACTTGAAAAACTTAGAGAAATAGGTATTAATTACTACCTTCGTTTTGAGAAAGAATAAGTTCTCTGAGGTTACATAATATTTAAGTAGCAGAGATGGGATTCATCTCAGGCTCTTTTATTCCAAACTCATGCTATAATTCATTCTTTCTATGCAGTACACTCAGCTTTTATAGACAAAATTATAATTTATAATCTTATAAAGCATGATCAATCTTTTAAAATGTTTGTATTTTATCAGAAATTATGTTGACCTGTAAATACATCATTTTCCAAAGAATTTGAATTTCAGAAATCCTATTGTACCATCTGTTTTCAGTCACATACACAAATATATATGTATATATAAAATATATATACCCATTTCAGCCACACCAATGTGTATATATATGTATGTATATATGTGTGTATATATATATATTTTTATTTTTTGTACCTTAAACTGCAAGGTAAATGGACTGTCCTGATTAACGCTTATTTTGGTTCAAGAAGTTTTCTGATGCATCTGTCCCTGATATATTTTTAATAGGGTTTTACTTTTAAGTCCACTTAAAATATTTTTTGTAAATTATAAGAAGTTAAATTGCATTCTAAAAGGACAAATGCAGAAACTGAGAAACAAGCATCTGAGTGAGCGATAAGAAAGTGAAACTGAGGTGTTGAAGCACACGTGGAGAACGTTGCTAATTGATCAGGATGATTTTTAATGCCCAGCCTAGGCAAGGTCAAAACTATTTCTCAAAATAATGCTTTAGGCACTTCCTTTTTTTTTTTTTTTATAATGTTAAAATTTATATATGTCTCTATCCTTTCTCCTATGAAGCTTTGATTAAAGTAGAGGAAGACCAGCATTAAACAAATTAAATAGACATTTCAGGTTGTATCAAATTACATACACGCACAAGAAGGCCACAGTGAATAGGGAAGCATTCCTGACATTCGACCAGAAACGCGAAGTGCGTGCGGAGCGAGCCCAGGGGATACACACAGGAGCGTTCTGGTCGAGTGCGGAGTGACTGTAAGAGCCTGAATGAAGAGCGTGATGTGATTATGGCACAGCGCGGAGGTGGGTGCAGCCGGAGGGGAGTGAGGGGAGGAGTGTGGCTGCGGTGCAGACGACGGAGTGTAGGGAGCCAAAGCTGGCATCAAAACGATCCATTCAGTCCCAGTTATATTATTCAGTCAGATAATGTAATGATGGCTCATATCATATAATGATGGAGGTGGTGAGTTATTGTCTATAGTGCAATTTGGTTTCAAGGGGGCTAGGCTGAAAATTAAAATAATTTTTGGTAATTTGGGGGTTCATATGCATTTTAGATACTCATGTGGACAGATAGAAAGGGCATTTGTAATAGGTATGAAGGTTCAATGGAGCGATCTGAACAGGAAATATTTAGAAGTCTTCATCCTAGAATTGAAATTGAAAGCCTTGGATTGAATGAAGTCACTTAGGGTGTGAGTGCAGTTGGTAAAGGTGAGAGGTCACAGCAGAGGTTAAATGTTAAAGATCATGAATCCGAAGGAGGAACCAACAGAAGAGACCACAAGGGCTTGGTTGGTGAAGTAAGAAGAGAGCTGAGAGAAAGCTCTGTCCTGGACGCCCAGTGTGGCAAGCTTTCAAGAAGGAAGAAGACATTAGTTATGTCCAGTGCGGCTTAAAAGTTGAAATGAGGAAGACTGAGCAGGTGTGAGGATGAGGTCATTGGTGATTATAATATATGCTGATTTGTAAACTAATGATGGTAACATTTATCAGGTTCAGTCAAAGAGAGAGAGAGGAGGACATGAAATAGGGAGCAGACAACTATAAATAACTTTGTTTATTAAGGGGAACAAAGGGGTTGGCTGGGATGGAATTGAGGTTTAAGGTTCATGCCATCCTTGACCGTAGGTTTGTAGTAGCTTAAAGCCCCATCATGTGTTCATTTTCAAATTGCCTGTATACGTAAGCATTATTTTTAAGACTCAGTACAAATATTTAATTGGTAATCCTATATTATTTATCTTTACCATTTTTAAGAAAAATTAGCTTTGATGATGCTGAATAACTTGGTAGCGTCACAGTTGGGCCCTTAGGATAATACAAGTTGGTTTTCTTTCATACCCTTTCCTTAACAGATGTTTTGATTATGCATCTCTCATGTATATGTCATGAACCAGTTGAAAGCAACAGTTTTCATATTAGTCATTAGGAATTTGGGTATAGTGACCCTTTTAGTAAAATGATTCAACATTTGTATAAAAGCGGTTTGGGGGGTCTTTTTTCCTTACAGGAAAGACAAGCAACAGTGAAAAAGGAAAAGGGTGGCTCCCAGCAGCCAAACAAAGGGACTGACAAGAACAAAATGCAAAGAGCCAATTCAGTTACTGTGGATGGGCAAGGCCTGCAGGTATGGTTCTTTTAAATGTAAATTTTAGTAGCTCTCCTATTTGTTACTCCTGTGCTCTTAGAGGGAGCATATGCCAAGGTATCGACACACTCAATTAATGTGAAGATTAGCTCAGCAGATCAGTTCAGAAAACTCTTTATTACTTTATTAAGACATTAGTATTGTAGTTGATTGACAGAGTGACATTCTGGTTAGATTAATCATTTATGAAGTTGCATTCATTTAAATTCAAATTGGAAAGGGTCTGCCAGTCCTGAGTTTTTTAAATTATTATTACTTATTACAAAATACACATTTATTATTTATATATGTATTTTCTGTTCACAAGTATATATTCTCCATATTAGTGCATACATTAGGAAGAGTCATTTTGTGGCAAAATACATCTTTGGGGACAATAAAATGAACTTTACTTATATGGATACTTTTGTTTCTAAATAAATAATAAAAATAATGAACTTATTATCATATTTATTTTCCAAAGTTTTAAGTCAGAATTTAAATTGCGAAGATATTTCTAATGTAAGTAAAAATAGGTAACTCAATATCATATTTTTAGTACTTAAAAACTTCTAAGTTACCCTCAGGGTCTCTGACATCAGAAATAAGATTTCTTTCCACCTGTTTTTTAGAATATTCTGTAGATTGAATTACATATATTTTATTTTGCCTTTGTTTCTTGTTCCAATATGAAAACAATCAATGAAGGCTTAGTCTATGAAATTGAGAAGTTACTTCTTTTCTTGTCCTACCTATATATTCCTCTGCTTAAGAATGTGCTTCAAGTTTCATGTTCTCCAGGCAAACTTTCCAACCATCTACCACACAAAAATGTATGTCACACACTTGCGCTCAGTATACATTACATTGTATCTTTCTGTTTCATTTATTACTTTATCTGTGATACTATGGAGGATATCTTTCATAGTCCATCATTTGAAAGCACAGTTTGGAGCACATAGTAGTCGCCTAAATGTTAGTTTCTTTATTATTTTGAATATCTCATTGGAAATTTAATAATTTTAAAAACATTGATATCCAGGTTATTTATTTGTTTTGGTCTAATAAAACATATTGTAAAAGGAAAATGAATTATGAATTAATAAATTCAAATATAAAAGGAAATTCTTTTTTTTTTTAAGATTTTATTTATTTATTTTTAGATAGAGGAGAAGGGAGGGAGAAAGAGCAATGTATGGTTGCCTCTCACATGGCCCTCACTGGGGACCTGGCCTGCAACCCAGGCATGTGCCCCGACTGAGAATTGAACCGGGACCTTTTGGTTCCCAGCCTGCGCTCAATCCACTGAGCTACACCAGCCGGGCCTAAAAAGAAAATTCTGAATGATAAAATTACTACATTGGATAGAGAGTATAAATTTAATTATCATAATAGGAAACAGGACATACACTGTCTGGAAGTCATCTGTGTTTTTGGAAATTTTATTTAAAGTCCCATATATAACAGTTATTCAAAATTTGATAGCAAATAAAATGTAATTAATTGATCCTATAAAAATTGTAGTGAAAAAAATAACATTTGTAAATTTAGTATGTCAGTTGAAAATATTTATTAATTTGTATCTTTACTCACTCTGAGTTCTTGCAATAAAAATAGTGGCAGGGAAACCGAATTTTAAAATTTAAGTTTGTTTCATACTTGGCTGGCACTTCTTACAGTAAAAGAGAAACATGCATTGTTTGATAAATAGTTTATGCTAGGCACTATAATAATATTTTATGCATATTAAGCAAATTGGCCATATAAACATATGAGATAAATATTAGTTCTTAGTTATCCTCAATATCCATATGATAAGTATCATCATTATTATTTACTATGTTTAAAATGAGCATATTGGTGTTCAAAAGTAAAATTAATTTCAGGGCCTTGCAGTCATTGGCAAAGCTAAGGTTTGAATGAGGATCATCTGCCTCAGAGTTTGTGTGTTTTCCCTATAAGGTGCACTATCTCCTTGGCTAAGAAATTTTAACAGGTATATAAATGCTACATTTCTGAGCACCTTTTTTATTTTATTTACTTTTACATTGTTGCAGATTTCAAAATAAAAAGTCACGTGTGTACTAGAATTATAAAATTTTTCCTCTCAGTTACTTAAGGTTTGAATAATCACACCTCATTTTACTCAGACTTTAAAGCAAAATTAAATGTGCATGCATAGCATTTTAAACTATGTCAGTATATAAGTTGAATTTTCCTTTTTGTTAAAAATAATAATAATATTCCACCTACTCCAACTAAACCAATCATGTTAAAATCAGTAGATGATTAACCTTTTACATGGATGCGTCTCATCTCTCCTCCCCCAGTAACTTTCATGCTTTCTGTGGTGTGTGAAAGTCTCAGGGAAAGTTGCCAGTAAGCAAAGTACAGACATCAGCCCTTACTAAACAGTGGTGAATAAATATCACTTCATGTAATCATCATCATTGTAACTTTTGTAATTTTAAATATTTGGCATATAATCGTCTAAAATAGTCTGTTTCACTTCAGCAGAATGGAATGAAATATGATACACATAGGTGTTAACAGAATTTTTGAGAAAATATATAAAAAGATGGAACATTAAATTATTATCTTTTTCTTGTAAAAATAACTAATTTTTGTTGTGGTAATCAATTTTTAAATAATCCATTTTTTTTAATCAGAAAGGTATAAAGAGCTGCCAGAAAATTAATTTTTGGAGTATTAAAAATATATATCATAAAAAAGCATTGAGTTGCTTTCCAGTTTGCGTATAACTCAGTGACAGAAGAGATCTACACTGCTTAAAGGAGACTATTAATCATAGTTAAGCACATTCATCTTACTTCTTTCCAGCTAACCAGCATAATGATCAGGATTATTATTTCTAATTAGAGGAAGTAATAGATCATGTATAACCTTAGGATGAGTCTCATTAATTAACCCGAGTCCTAGGGGACTTCAAATAGAGGTGGTTAGGCACTCTGTCTTTGTCATTGCTCACACCATAGGTTTACACTTAATATATATGATCAAATGTAATTGAAGCTACAATATCTTAGCATGCAGGAAATATAAAAATACAGATGACTATCCACATGTAAGCAAATAAACAGAAAATGAGAACGATTGTTGAAAGTATGTTAAAGTTACTTTGTCCCTAATTATTCTTTCAGAAAACTTTTCAAATAAAAGGATGACTTAAGAACCAAAAAGTCTAGTTTGTAATATTCTTAACACAAAGCGAAGAGGGATCTTTATACTGAAATACCTAAAAGTAAACCAGTGTTTTACCACCTCAACTCTATTCTTTGTTTCTCCCCATCCCTAGTCTTTGTTATTTGCAGTATTTCATTCTTATTATTGACAAGATAAACTATATCACGGATGTACTATACACAACTATATGGCGTATGTATAAAAATGAATTCTCTTTCTTTTGGTGTGTGTGTGTGTGTGTGTGTGTCCATCATCATTTGCCCACTTTGGGCTCCTCAAGCCTGTAGATACTTTCATAATCAGTTCTCCATTGTCGATTTAACTCCTTCTCTATGCTGAGAATTATTACTCTAAACTTTGACAACATATACTATTATATGTTGTCAAACATATAATATTTGTCAATATTATTGCCAATATACTATTACAACAACCTTTGAAGTGAGCCCCTGTCTCCGTACATCTAACGTGCTAGCTTATAAGTGATATGGGAAAACCGAGATGAAAAAGCAGTGTCAGGACAGTGTCACAGTTGTCTATAATTTTACGTAAGATGGCCAGATGAGAAGTGAGGAGTCGGGGACACCTAAAGGTGTTTGACTGAGTCACAGAAAAGATCAAGAAGGATCTGGGTGAAAGAGGTTTGAGGAAAAATTTCTGATGTTGTTTGATATCGAAATGAAAATGTCAAGTAGGCAGACAGATACGTGAAGCTACAGTTTTGGGCACCAGACAGATATGAATTTGGATGTGAATGACATTTTAAAGAAATTTAAAGCTGTCATTTAAAATGAGATCATTAAGGGAAAGGGTATATGTAGAGAGGAAAGGTTGAACAGGGATTCAAAATCAGTCTGGCCCTAAAGTCATGTTCTTTAATATTTTCTATATGAAATTGCCCCTTTATGTGAGTAAGATTTCATCTGATTAGCTCTATTCTCTATAGAGAATAACCTAGTATGAACTCTCTCCTTCAGGAATGCCCTTCACACCTAATTTATAATTATTCTTCAAGATTTTTAAGTACCACACATGCTATGAAATCTTTCTTGAACACTTTATCCTGTTACTAATATTTTCAAGATTATACAGTATTCCTCTATCTTAATGTGTCTTAAAAACTGTTTTGAGAAGCCCAGCGTTCTGCAGAGATGCCTTGAGTCCAGTGGTGGGTGATGTGAGACTGAGAACAGATTCAGGGTATTTTTTTACAATGTAAACACAGCAACTTGACTTTCATGTGTTTTATATACAGTTCCACCGCAAATTATTTCAAGGGTTGTATAAATATTTACTTCCAGTAACAAATAATTTTACAATAACCAGTTTTTGTGTATTCATGTGTGTGTCTTCCCCTCTCATTCTATCAAAATCTTTAACAAAATGAATATGATATTTTAGGATGGCAGTAAATCAGTTTCCAAAATAACTGAGTTGAACATCTTATTTCAGAATTATTGAGCAAAAAAGAAAAAGAGGGGAAACCTCATGGTCACAGACAATGGTGAGGTGATTTCTAGGAAGAGGGGGTAGGGGAGGTAGAAGAGCATAAAAGGGGGATAAATGGTGATGGACGGAGACGTGACTTGGGGTGGTGAGTACACAATACAGTGTACAGATGATGTGCTATAAAATTGTGCACCTGAAACCTATATAATTTTGTTAATCAGTGTCACCCCAATAAATTCAATAAAAATAAAAAAGATAAACATTTAAAAAATTTCTTAAAAGATAAAAGGAATTATTGTATGAACATAAAATTCAAAATTTTCATTTTAAGGACGATTGGATGTAGTTAGTTCAAAACAGAATTAGTGACCCTAATACAAATTTGATATGTTAGTGCTATCTAATCCTGATTCCATTCAAGTTTCAACAATTGTCTCAATAATGGCTATTATAACAAAAGAAAGAAGTCCAGAATCATGTCATTCTCATTTTCAAGTGTTATATTTATGTAAGAAAATGTTCTTGTGTGTTGGCAATCCTAATGTAATCAAAAGTGATGAAATACCATTTTGGCAACTTACTCTGAAATTGTTTAGAAAAAAAATTCTATGGTGCTTGCAACTTTTCCATATATTTGAAATTGTTTTTAAATGTAAAAACAAAAATATCAGTCAAATAAAAAGATTATGCTTTTATTTCCATAAAATTTTATTCATGGAAATTAGATACACTGAGTTTCAGAAACTAAGAAAACTGTTTGTATTCCTTTAATCTACTTAAATTTCATTAAGTATGCATGGTTTGTAATACGATGCAAATTAGTTCCCTTTGACTCAACTCTGAATTGTAGAAGTTAGTTCTTACCTGATTTAGGCAGCTCTGGAGAACAAGATCTGGAAGCAGATGTACTGAATATACTGACTAAAATATCACATCTAATAATACCTAATTTTCCCTCACCTCAGACTATTACATTACAAAAGGATTAACTGCAAATGATGATGCCCGTGTTCAATAATGAGAATGAGAATTACAATATAAGATGAAATGAAATATAAGGACTCTTCATAGGCTTTGATATCAAATTTCTGTTGTTCTTCACTCAGGGATTTGAAATATTTACAAGTTTGGTGAACGATAAAGTTTCTGTGCCTGGTCACATCTGTATCCAAATCTTTTCCCCTATGGATCTTTTTTTTTTTTTTTTCCAAATCCATTACAACTAGATTATGTAGATTTAAACAGGGGGACAGCAAAAAAGAAGGAACAAACAAAACATAACAGTGGTTCAGAAAGGTAACCATAATTTTTCTCTCATGTAAATGAAGTACAGAAATAGGATTTCCAGAAGTAGGGCCAGTAAGGTAGCACCACATTTTCATCAGAACTGGTACTATCTTTTCCATATTCCATCTGTGCTTGTTCAAGGTCAGCTCATGACCACTGATGGATGCTGTTCTCATGATATCAAATCCCATGCTGATATCTTGAGAAAGATGACTAGAAGCTCTCACTCCTTATTTTTAAAGAGCATATCATGAGTTGTTATAGGACACTTCTGAATTAT
The DNA here is from genome assembly GCA_004026765.1 of Micronycteris hirsuta. Lineage (NCBI taxonomy): Eukaryota > Metazoa > Chordata > Mammalia > Chiroptera > Phyllostomidae > Micronycteris > Micronycteris hirsuta. Next base: position 111,419 of record PVJI01003300.1, read on the forward strand.
TCAGCTTGGGCAGCTATAACAAAATACCATTGACTGGATGGCTTAAACAACAGGCATTTATTTCTCACAGTTCTAAAGGCTATAAAGTTTGAGGTTAAGGTGCTGGCAAATTAAGTTACAGTCTGAGGTCTCCTTTGGATTATAGACATTTATTGAAGAAGACACAAGAAACATTGTATACAGGGCAATGGCACCTTGGGATCTCACACAATTTTCCCAATCACAGTCAGTTGCCCCATAGTATTTTCCTGAATCTTATCGATGGTCTGAAATCTCTTCCCTTTCAAGGTGATTCTAGTTTGGGGAAAAGCTAGAAGTTGCAGGGTGCCGAATCTGAGCTGTAAGGGTGCTGAGTCACTTTGGTGATTTGATGTTTTGCCAAAATGCTCTGCACAAGACATGATGCATGAATGGGTGCATTGTCATAATGAAGTTGCCAATCACCAGTTGCCCATAGTTGTGGTCTTCTGAATCATTCGAATAGTTTCTGCAGAGGAATGTTCAAGCTTAATGCAAAATTGGGTGCAGATTCATTGCTCTACTCACTCAATCATTTTGAGTGTGATGGCTACACAGTACACATGCTCACTCAATGGCGTCTGCTGCTCCCACTACCTAGTACAGTGAAGACATCATTGTTCACGCATGTGCATTCCTGTCTACTCTCTTTGGCTGCTAGGTTACATCAATGTCACGCAAACTGTTCTTGTTACATTAACAATGGTTGGGCTTTTTCCAGACAGACCTTGAATTTTACACACACACACACACACACCTCACCATGTTTAACAGAGTTACTATGTAGATCTGTGTATGTAGAGATCCACATTTAACAACAAAGAGCCATATTCTTGAATTTGCTTTGGTATTTTGTGATGAAGAAATAACAAGAGGTCTTTGTCATATACATGAATAATTTGTCTACATAACCACCTTTTCTTTTAGATCACGCCTGTTCCTGGTACCCATCCACTTTTAGTTTTTGTAAACCCCAAAAGTGGCGGGAAGCAAGGAGAAAGGTATGTTTTTTCATTTCATGTTTATTTTTTATGTCATATCTATGTGAAAAGATTCACTAAAATTGTGTAAAACTACTTTCAAACATTATTTCTCATCATTTACTAATTTTAATCTGAGATAAATTATGCTAGCATGTGTATGTAATATATTGGTTTAATCTCTCCTTATTTTTATTATTAAAATTTTAGTATAATAATGCCCTTTTAGAAACATTTTTATCAGAAATCAGTTATTTGAATTCTCTCTACCTTACCTATTACCCCAGCCCTTATCAAAGAGCTTTGCATACAGCATCCTCCATAAATAATGTTGAAATACAATTCGTTCTCTAAATGGTCAACAGGGTGACTTCAGGTAAATCATTAACCAGTAATGAGGAATAGAATTAGAACATGATGTCATATTTCTCAAAGAAAACAACACATTTAATTTGAGTAATAATGAGGCATTATCAGGTATCTCAATATTCTCATCGACAACGTAAAATTTTCATTTTTGAAAGGAGTTCATGATTAAATCATAATATTTAATAAAAGCCTGAAAATCACATTGGGGAATAAGTCTTATATCCTTGTAAAGAGGATAGTTATAAACAAAATGTGGTTGTGCCTGCCTTAATAATTTCTAGAGGTCTTTACTAATCCTAACCAGAAATCAGCAATTGAATAAAAGTACTAACACAAACATCAAGATAATAAACCAGAAATTACCTTTTTGGTTTACCAAATAGTGTAGTTGAAATGTTTCCATGAATGAAATTTCTTTACCATTTAATTTCTAGCTGCATTTCAGTGAAATAAGGAATGCTTTTTATTTTTCAATTAAAAAGATATTATTTCCACTTAAAAGTTTTTCCCTTTTATCAATATATAGTTGTATTTTAACTCTATTAAACATGATCAAAATTATTTTCAATAAGTAATGGTTTAATAATTAAAAGTATTTCTAATGCTTTATTAAAGAGATGATTGCCTCACAGAGATCAAAATAGTAATTAAATAATAATGCTAAAATTATTTTCCCCATTATAATTCATGGTCTGTCAGCTATGCATATTATGGTTATCTTCACAAAACATACATTCTTTAAAAAAATTTGGAAGTCTTAAATTGATATTGAGAATTCAACACAAGTTCAATCTCAAAATGAAAAATAAAAGAAAATATTTCAAAGGAAAAAACATTTCCCTAAAATTGAAATAACATTGATCATGTACAGAACCCTTCACTGAACATCCGCCTTTCCCTTTTCCTGTACATAAAAATTGTTTTCTTTAAATTAAAAAATATAGATACAATATAGGAATGTAATTAAGTTAATTAATTTAACTTAATAGAGATATGGGAGGATATTCAAATGCTCCTATACTCACACCCCCTTATGTTTTATACTTTATACACTAACAGGGATCATTCAAATTCAAAGAAAATGTAAATATGTTTTTACAATGACCTATTTTGAATGCAATGAGAAGCATCTTTTATTAAAAAAGGTGGATTCTATTCAGGGTTTTCTTTTTTTTTTAAGATTTTATTTATTTTTAGAGAGGGGGAAGAGAAAGAGAAAGAGAGGGCTAGAAACATCAATGTGTGATTGCCTATCACATGCTCCCCCCACTGGGAACCTGGCCTGAAACCCAGGCATGTGCCCTAGACTGGGAATCGAACCGGTGACCCTCTGAATTGCAGGTCTGTGTTCAATCCACTGAGCTTTGCCAGCTAGGGCAGGGTTTTCCTTCAAAATACTTTTGTTGTTTATTTTATTATGTTAGGTAAGTAGAAAAAGGTCACAGAATTATATATTCATACAAAGTGTCCTGTGCTCAACGATTGAGAGAGTGCTCACATATCATCATTCAGACAATGTTTGAGTGAATTCAAAGTCTACTAGGCACTAGGAATAAAAAACCTAAAACAAGTCCTGCAGGGAAGTAGGCTCGTAGGCAGATATATTGCAATACCACATAATGAATGCTAAACTGGAAATGTTTTGATAACTATTTCTTATTTATTTATTTAAAATGTTTTTATTGTATTTTTCCTCTTATCATTTAGTCCCCTTATATTCCCTTCCACTCTGCAATCACCACACTGTTGTCCATATCCACGAGTCCTTTTTTCCTTTTTGCTCAATCCTTCCACTCCCTAATCTCCCCCAACCCCAGGTGTCACTCTGTTCTTTAGATATGAGTCTGTCTTTATTTTGTTGGTTAGTTCAGTCTGTTCATTAAATTCCACATATGTATGAAATCATATGGTACTTGTCTCTCTTTGACTGGCTCATTTCATGTAGCATAATGTTTTCCAGGTCCATCCATGCTGTCACAAAGAGTAATACTTCCATCTTTTTTACAGCCAAGTAGTATTGCATTGTGTAAATGCCCCATAGTGGTTTTATGCACTCATCTACTGATGGACACTTGGGCTGCTTCCGTATCTTGGCGATTGTAAATAATGCTGTGACAAACATAGGGGCGCATATGTCCTTTCGAATTAGTGTTTTAGGTGCCCTTAGATATATTCTCAGAAGTGGAATTGCTGGGTCAAAAGACAGATCCACTTTTAATTTTTTGTGGTATCTCCATACTGCTTTTCACACCGGTTGCACCAGTGTGCATTCCCACTGACAGTGCAAAGGGGTTCCCTTTCCCTACATCCCCTCAGCACTTGTTGTTTGTTGATTTACTGATGGTAGCCATTCTGACAGGTGTGAGATGATATCTCATTGTGATTTTAATTTGTGTTTCTCTTGATTAGTGACATTGAGCATTTTTCCGTATGTATATTGGCTATCTGTATGTCCTCTTTGGAGTATTGTCTATTTAGGTCTTTTGCCCATTTTTTAATTGAGTTGTTTGTTTTGTTTTGGTGTTGAGTTTTGTAAATTATTTATAAATTTTTATATTAACCCCTTATCAGATGTATTGGTGAATATGTTCTTCCCTTCTGTGGGTTGTCTTTTTTATTTGTTGATGGTTTCCTTTGCTGTGCAAAAACTTTGTGGTTTGATATAGTCCCATTTGTTTCCCTTTTCTCTTGCTTGGGGAGATATATGATAAAATATTGCTACAAACTGTGTCTGATATTTTGCTCCCTATTTCTTAACACTGAAATGGCTTTAGAGAAGAACAAGGTTTTGAGTTGGCTCTAATATAAGTAAATATTTCCCAGGTGAAAGAAGAAAGGTTTGTGAAACGGTATGTTGTATTTGTTGAGACCAGGAGATACTCACTGAAGTTAAAACTTAAGGGGGAGGAGGGAAAATATGAGACATATAAAACATTTTATAAGACAAATAAATTGACTCTCATAAGAACTTTCCATCATGCTCACCACATCGCTATACTGAAGTAGCAGTATAGAAAGGGGCTAGATAGGCATGATTTTTGTAGAACTGGTGAAAGAACATGAAACCTTGGAGTAAAGCAGTGAAATGGCCTAGCTAGACAGACATTACTCAGAAGGTACAGGCTTGTTCACAGTCAGGGTTCGATTCTGGGGAAAAGGAGAATGACTCTACCGTTTTTCTGGATATAGTAGTTAATCCGATTAATCAAGATTTAGAATGTGAAGTTTATTGTAGATTTGGGAGTGGGGAGGATATAAGCAGATATTTCACAGTTAATTTAGACAGTTTCTACTAGTAAACGTCACAGGAATGTGTTTGTAAAATATAGGGTTTGGCAAAAGTAGGTTTATAGTTGGGAGTACAAGAAACAGTTTATTCTTGTATTATTATTTATTAATTTTGCATTCTCCATATGAACATCTTTAAACCTACTTTGGCCCATCCTTGTACACAGTAATATTTCACATGTGTATGAAATTAATATAAAAAATCTAAACGTATTCCTTCATTTTTATTTTGTCTAAGACTTCCAGCCCTCTGGGCTACATTCGTGCTTGAAAAATTTCTGTTGAATTTGTTGTACAAAGCTTGATTTCTTTCAGAAAAAAAAATGTTTAATATGTGGTATTGAAACAGTTTAGCAGTTTTATGAGCTGACTGATCAAGATGATTATTTATGTGAAATAATTAGGCAGACGAGGTCACTTTGTTTGCATATATACAAAGTGCATAATCTGATTTTGTATATAGGATAGTTTTCAACTCAATTAGGTTGGTTTAATATTTTACAAATTTCACAAGGATCTGTTCAGAAAAGATATTTAAGTAATTGTACATTGATATTTTCAAAATATTTATTTGAAATCTAATTAGCTATGTAATATTTAAAAGCAAGGTAATATTCTAAATGCATATTCATATTTGGAAGGCAGATATCATTTCTCATTTATAAGCTATATTGCTTTTATAATGACTACTAAGCCTCTTTTCTTAAAGGAATCATTAGTTCCTATTAAGTTTTTATATTTATAATATTATTAATGTAAAATTTATCAAGTACATATAATTATAATCTCATATATATTAAAATTTTAAGGGGTGCTATTTATTTTTAAATGTTGCTCTATCACTAAATTCTTTTCTTCCATATTTTTATCTGTCTAGAATTTACAGAAAATTCCAATATCTACTAAATCCTCGTCAGGTTTACAGTCTTGCTGTAAATGGACCAATGCCAGGGTAAGTCCAAGGACAATATTATTGCCATTAATTAACATTAATTAATGAAGCAAGCCTGACCTACCTAAAATAATGTTATTTCAGTATAGCAACTAGATCAGCATACAGCAGAGCACGGAATCTCAGCTCCATGAGAGAAACCAATGCAGATGCTGTTTTTCAAAATAGCCTGTTTGAAGCAGATTTTCCTCTCCTGTAAAGTAATATTAATACAAATGCTAATAATAATAATTACACACACATATAAAACACACACTAGCTGGGTGCTTAAACTTATAAACCATCTGTTTGAGAAACTAATCTCCTTGTTAAACACAGAATATAAATCTACAGAGTAAATAAAAGGCTAGTTAACAAAGAATCAGAATTGTATTATGATTTTTTACTTACTGCTTACAAAATATAATGAGTATTGATTCTTATCGTTAATAGGTAAAGTATAGTAAAATAAAATTATTTTTTACATAAATCATATACTTTTGATGTGACAAGAATGCACTGAAATAAATCATCATTAATTTGGCTTGCTTAACTAAATAAAATCTTCCACTGACCTGTTTTCTCTCTTTCAACATGAGAATGAACATCAGACCAATGAGTGGAGAGAAGCTCTATAATCTTACGAAAGCTACTTTTTAAAAAAGTTAGTATGATTGAAGTAAGTCTCCTAGGTTATGTATGAAACTAGAAACCAAATATTGAAGTTGTATTGTTTCAAATGCTCAGAATAAAATTTATATCAGTGTATCTATTTAAATAAATATAAGTAGAATTATTAGCACAGATTCCCATAATTACAATCAACTTTCTGTCATACCCTGCTACCTCGTGTCCAAGGCCAGTCTCCAAATACAGGGCTCTTATGTGTGGCAACTACTTGCTATAAAAGACAGGCTCAGCACAGGAATTTAGTTCAGAACAATGCCTTTGTCGGGCTCCAGACTCCAGAGTCTAAAGGATCACGATCAGATTATTGGGTAGGTGAGCCACACGCAGGAAATCCCTCTTCACTTAAAGCCAAACAAAAGTAAAGTCTTGATATTAACACACAAGCTCAGGCAGGATGGCTCTTTTTTTCTTTCTTAATAGTCTCTAAATTTAGAAGTAGCTCTTACTCTGTAGGATTAAGAAACTCGGCATTGAAAAGTTTAGTCATTCCAAGACCTCTGTAGCTCCACCCAGACTGAATCAATCCAGGGCTTGCCCTGGGTTTCATAGTTAAATGTGATGCCTACTGACTCTACTAATTACAATCCCTATGACTTAACCTCCCTGTGTCTTTGTTATGTTTGCTGTAAGAGAAAAATAGTAGCTCTCTTATAGGCTAGTTAAGTTAAACGGGATAGTGCCTATAAAGCATATAAAAGTGTGATTACCATATGATATATCCTCAATTAATGTTATTTATTATCAATACCATTTATAGCTATTAATTAATAATCACTAATAACATGACCACTTTTTAGCTTTATGTAAATACACTCCGATAACATTGATTTTAGTCATTTCTCATTTTATTTTGTACTTACTCTAATATATACCACATGTTTCCTTTCATTCTTTTAAATTTAGGCTTCCTAAAATCCTCTACTTTATTTTAATGTATTAAAACATAAAAGTGGTATATATACTTATAATAATCCATGCTAAATGGATTTTTAGTGTGGATTTTAAGTAGACGCCCTCTCAGTCCTCAGGATTTACCCCTGCAAATTGTTTGTATGTATGCTCTCAGAACTTTTTCTGTAAACATAAAATGTATGTATGTATTGTATTTACATGTGTAATGTACATATATATAGCATATACATATGTTATATAGATAGATTTTTAACATTACTTGCAGTACTTCTTTTACTACATTCAAAAGCATATGATAAATATTGAGTTCAGAACATATTGGTCAGTTTCATTATTTTTAAGAGCTGAACAGTAGTATTCCATAGTTTTGTTAGGTAATACATTATTGATATACATTAAGAGTGCTTGCACTTTTAAATTTCTCCCAACTATGCTGTTAATACCTAAATTTATGTATGTTTTTAAAAGCATATTTCAATATTTCCATTGAATAAGTTAACATAGGTAGAATTGCTTGGTTGAGAATATTTTCATTTTTAACTGTGTAACTTTCTGCCAAAGCGCTGTAAAAAGTGTATACTAAGTTGCAATCCCAGCAGCAATGTATAATGCTTATTTTCCACAACCTCCTTTAAATTGGCTATCTTTAGCACTTTCTATTTTTGTACAATATGACAGATGAAAACATTTCCTTATCATTTTTATTTGCATATCTCTGATCAGTTATAAAGTTGATTATGTTATTAATTATATTTACTTTACTATAAACAACAGAAATGTATCCTGACTTACTATTCAAAATAAAGTTTACTGAATAATTATCAGGTTGCTGATAGAATTAATGAAAAAATGAATCGGTTGTGGTATATACATAAATCATAATTGCATCCAAAATACCCTTAATATCCTACTAATTAAAAACCTTAATTGTCAAGTTGTATGCATGAGCACATACACACAAACAAATTACTCAGTTGTCCTTCTAGTGATTCTACAGTTCCCAGGAAAAAAGTAAGTCTCGAACCTTGCGTTGCTAAATACTATAGTCCGTCAAGTCTCTCTGGATAACGGTCCTCCCACAAGTCTTTTCCTCATCATATCCTTCTCTTTCATTTAAAACTCTACCATTTAAGAAGCAGGGAAGTTTAAGGTAATTTAACACAGAAATCTACAATTTGGTCTCATCATTTCATAAAAAAATGTACTCAATATTTTTGTCATAGGAAAATTCAAATTGAAAAAAAAGTATATCAGGCAGTTAATTAATGAAATTTGTTACCATTCTAGATCTTATGTAGTTGCTGCGAGCTATCTTAAATTTGCTGTCAGTGTGATTTCTTAGTTTATATATAATTACATAAACCTTGATTTTTATATATTTTTATTTATTTCTTCTTACAGAGGGCCTAGAATTTTTTAACATCATACCCCACCAAGTCAGTATTTACCCCTGCTCCTAGCTTATTGATCAGAGATCATGGGGAGGAAACTATCTCAACTTTCTTCACTCCTAATCTTATGAATATGTTGATATTTAAACCCATTTTGACTTCCTTCCATATTCTCTCAGTGGACGAGGCATCTCTCCTCCCAAGTAAAATGTATTCACCCTCTTCTCTGAGTCCCTCCCTGCTCCTCTGGCATCTTTGACACATCACTTATTATGAACATTCTCTTGTTTTACATCTTGACCTGTTGCTGTTTTAATGAGTTTTTATCTCAAGTATGTAAGCCCCCTTAATATATACTCTACTTGTATTAAGTGATTTGGATTAATTTATGTAATCATGTACAATCATTAAAATGTTATCATATGCACAAATTATAATAGAAATGGATAGAATATAAGAGTTCAAGCCCAAGGGGAATACAGACCAAGAATTCTCAGGTCATAACCTAATTACAGAAAATGAACAAATGTAAAATTAACAAAGCTCTCATTTTTAATTTGAAAACTCTGTGCAAATGAGTTACGTTCTAAATGTTTTTCTTCACTACTAGATTTTTAATAAAACAGGCTATTCTTCCACCTTTTGTCTTCTTCAGTGTAGTTGGGGTTTTGACTTTACCTTCAGGGTGCTATTGTGACTAATGAACTTCCAGGTCTTATGAAATATTCTTGGCTGTTTTCACCTTTCTTTAAAGTCTTTTCTCCCTTGGACATTAGGAAATCAAGGTTTCCTGTCTCTAAGGTGCTGCTTCTTGTATATCTGGATATATTTTCATTAGCCCATTCCTTTAATGTCATTTTTTCTTAGAATTTAATACTCAGAACTTTATTGATTTCATGTACATATGCTTCCTTAACTTTATAATAATATAATAGTGACTTGTTTTGTAGAGGAGAGCGGATGTGTAGAATGTAACAACCTTATGATGAGTCAGGTGTTTTCTCCACTTCCTAGTGAGGAAACACAATCAGAGCGCTTCCATAACTTGCTTAAGGTTTTAGGCTCATAAAGGAGCAAATCTACGTCATATTCCAACAGGGTTCCTTTAGCCTCTGTTTTAAGGTCCCTCTTCCTCTTCCATTTCATTATTTTGATCATCAAGTGTACATGGATGGCTTCTGAACATCTCCTTCCATCTCAGATTCCTCCCTGCAGTCCTGTCTGAATTTATTTAACTATTGTCGACATTTTCATATCAAGGTTCCATTCGTATCTTGAATTTTTCATGTCTACCACTAAACGCATGTTCTCATCCTTTCCCAAATTGTTCACTGACTTTTTTCTCGAACTTGATTAATGGAAATACCATTGAGTTTTATATCCCTTCTTACCATACATTCTTTCACTCTGTCCAGTGTTTGTTACCTAATCACTCTCCTAGTATTCTATTCCTCCCTTCTTACATATTAGCCCTTCACTCAATTTCTTCTCCTACCTGTCCCCCAATTCATTAGCAAATCAACCTTTACAAAAACTTCAAAATTCAACTCAGTATGTCCACTTTTATTAAGCTGACCCTGATATCCACTGCTACTTCACCGGCATAAACTGTCTTAAGAGAACATCCCACACTGACTTGAACTCCGTGTGTTGTCTGCCTTCTAAACTAAGCCACTGAGACACGTGAAGGCCCTACTCTTTGTCTTGTCTTGGAATCTCTGGCATCGAACGCAGTTCCTGGTACACAGTTGTTGATTTTCGATGCCTATTATGTAAGTTAATTGATGTAGGTGATATATAATTTGTAAAGTTATAGTTCTAGGTACAGTTATCTCCCAATTTCCAAAAGTTTATTTTATACCACTTTGCTTTTAGAAAGATCTACAATTAATACCTGTTTCACCAATTGAAACTCAAAGAGGATTTTCACTTTTATAAAAAATGCTATTAACATACTAAATTGGTAAATTTTTAGAAAGTGGAAATGCTCTTTATTTTATGCCATTTCAGCTTAGGAAAGGTTTTATTGGAACATTGGAGGGGAACTTGTATATGGATTTTCCATGAAATGGATATTTCATAGGCATTTATAACTATTTTGTGTTTGATCTTGGCCAAAGCGACATTTTTTTTTCCTTATGGACTTCTAGAGTTGCTCCTTAACTCATAAAATCTTCTTACTTCACATTCTAAAGTTATCTTGATGGAATGATCTAATGCATATAAAATAAAAACTCATCCTAATTTTTAATAATACAAGCATTTGGATGACAGAGTAGATGTGCATAGATTTGCCAAACAGATCCAAGCAACCCGATCACGTCTCCTGCTATATCGTAGGGATTTATTTTAGACTATGCTTTGGACCACAGACAATATCTCTGTGCTTTTCAGTCGGATGTGTTAAGAATGAGTTCTTCTAAGTTAACTTCTTTGAAAGATCAGGAAATCTGTGTAATTATGGTTTGATTAAAACACTTTATCATATTTTTACTTAATTCTCTTCCAAACTGTAGGTCTGTTTTGCCGTGTGGTAGTCATGTAACTTTCAACTTTAATAGAAAATGTTAAATTATATATTTACATATATACATATATTAGTAGACATCGCGGACATAGATACATTAGTACTTTGAGGGATAGAGACATATGTGCATGGCCATAAACCTGAATTCATATTGGCAGCACTAGATAGTATATGTAAATACTGAGTTGACTTAAGTCTCTTCTAATCTAATGAAGAAAACTTTTATATTTATAAATGAGAGAAAATAACAAAAAAAGAAAATTGTTTTATTTTCTTTAGTTACCTGGCCCTTAAATACTAAATTATTTTCATTTATATTTAAAATATCCTAAAAGGATTACTATTTTCCATGTACCAAAATAAACCAATATTTTTGTTTAAAGTAAGATATTTATGGAAGTATTTTATACTTCTATACTAATGAAATTATGGTTTCAATAAAAGGTCAATGGTAGTTTATTAATTATTACTTTGTTTTCATTCATTCCAAATGGTTTGAGAGAATTTAATATTCTTTTTAACATGTTAATTTTCCAAGAATATGCCCTGGTTAAAAAAGGACCAGGTATTTGAACCACATTCCAGAACCTACTGTTTACTAACTTCTTTCTCACTCGTATTACACTGGGGAGAATATTGTAGTTGTTCAGTGAGATAGCAGCATAGGTCTCCCAGGAATAAGTATCCTGATTTTCTGTCTCTCATTCTCTCTGTCATTTCTCTCTGCCCCTCTCTCTCTCCCCTTCTCCTTTAAAATATACATATGTTTAAAATATGTTTTTGAGATTTCTAGAGATAATGGCATTAATGTTTCAATTGTGTAGAGTCTGTGAGATCTATTATTTTTTAAATACTCTGAAAGTTATTTCTAGCTGTGATGGTAACAGCATTACTACACGATATGCCTCCTCCCCAAGTATAAACTCATCTTTCGTAAAAGATCCTCAGAAGACTACCTGAATTTGTTGAAACAGGTACATTTCCTAGTTTTGCTAAACTTTATGCTTTATTGGTAAAGTAGAGGACAAGATATGAGATGGGAGGATATAGTTATAATTATTTTTATTTTAAGCTGAAATGATGCAGGAGGCTTGTAACAGTTGGTAAGTCGTTGCTCTGAAGCTGACATTATCATATCCAAAGAAAAAGATGCTATCTATCCCCTCCCCATTTCATAATATATAGTACAGAGGAAAGGCTTTTTACAATTGGTTCATGCATAGCTTTTGCAAATTGGCTATAGCAACTATAATACTATCAATGATACCAAGGTATGTATAGATGCAGTCAGGTATTAGAAACCAAGTGGAAGGGATTAAGCGTTGGTTTCTTAGAGTATAAATATAGTTTCAAAAACAATAGCAATATCACAAACCAGAAAAGGTAGCTTGATTTCAGTGAGGCAGTGACTCCATCTGACCTGCAACTGTGAGAATAATGTGTAACAGTGTACATGCGAGCATGGATGTGAATGGATCTGGGTAATAAGAGACATGGATTCATTTTTCTGGCCCAGAATGTTTAAATAAGACAAGCTCTTGCAGTAAAATTTTTTTTCCTAAAAAAAGAAGAAAAGGAAAAGGAGGAGATTTATTGACATGTGATAAAGCCATTTATGATCCTTTAACGTGTGCTTCTCTAATACAAAGGAACATAAATATGCAAGATTAAATAACCATTCATCTGCATTATTATGCTAACAATATTTATGAATCTTACACTGGTTTCATTTAAGTATTGGTGAGTGTAATTTTATAATGCATACTGTATAGTATGTATAATGTTTAATACCCATATAAGTATTTATTTTTTTATTCTTTTTATAAAGAAGCTCCTCAGTTTTTTTTTTTGTTTGTTTGTTTGTTTTTGTTTTTAATTTTTAGAGAGAGGGGAAGGGAGTGAGAAAGAGAGGGAGAGAAACATCAATGTGTGGTTGCTCCTCACATGGCCCTCACTGGGGACCTGGCCTGCAACCCAGGCATGTGCCCTGACTGGGAATAGAACTGGGACCCTTTGGTTCCCAGCCCACCCTCAATCCACTGAGCTACACCAGCCAGGGCAAGTATATTTTTATATGTTGAATTTCATTTCTAAATAATACATCCAAATTATTTTTATATATAATATGTATATATGTATATATATATATATATACACATATATATGGCAGTATTTTTTATTTTCTTAAGATAACAAAATGTGAAATTAGAACAAAAAGAAATTCCTACATATTAAGTTTAAGAAATCTGATTATAAGACACTATCCAAGATTATGTAATCTGTACTGCAGTTTCTCTTCTTTCTTAAAATAGTTTTCATGTCATACTTTTAAAAATATAATTGTTAGGCACAAATAAAGACTTTTACATTTTCTTTTTTTTTTTTTTTATCCTCACCCAAGGACATTTTTATCATTGCTTTTAAAAGACTTTATTTATTTATTTTTAGAGAGAGGAGAAGGGAGGGAGAAACATCAATGTATGGTTGGCTCTCACATGGTCCCCACTGGGGACCTGCCCCACAACCCAGGCATGTGCCCCAACTGGGAACCGAACTGGGACCCTCCAGTTCTCAGCCCGTGCTCAATCCACTGAGCTACACCAGCCGGGCTTTTTATCATTGCTTTTAGAGAGAAGAGAAAGGGTGGGGGCGGGGAGAAAGAGAGAGAGAGAGAGAGAGAGGCATTAATTGTTTGCCCTCTTGCATGCACCCAGACCAGAGATCAAACTCACAACTGGATATGTGTCCTGAGCAGGAATTGAACCCACGACCTTTTGGTCTACAAAATGACATTCCAACCAACTGATCCACACTGGCCAGGGCTTTCCTACATTTTCTATAACAGTTTTATCTTAATACCTATTAAAAATGGAAAGTAGGCTCTGAATCTCAGATGAAATATCTTGATTCACATTGTCATATCAAGCATTATAATATCACCATCCTTTTTTTATTTAGGGTGCACTATAGTGTTGCTCGTTGAACAAATGTGATTAGGATGACTTCATTTATACTTGGAATCTCAAGAGCAAAATAAACTGATGAACAAAATAGAAACAAAGGCATAGACATGTGGAACAGACCGGCAGCTGTCAGAGGGGAGGGAAAGGGGAGAAGTGGGTGAAAGAAGGTGAAGGGATCAGCCTAAGACCATGTATGCATGACCCACAGACACACACAACAGTGCGTTGATGGCTGGAGGGCAGGGAAGGGGGGCTGGATGGAGGCAGGCAGAGCGGGTAAAATGGGACATCTGTAATAGTGCCAACATTAAAAACTAAAGAAAAATAGTTATAAAAAGGCATCTGCACAGAGCTACTAAACCCATGCATTAACATAGGATCGTTTCCAAATATAGCTATTTTGAATAAATAGTAAATACTCTAGAACCAACAATGAAAAATTTTAAAAAATCATTAGTTCTCTTCATAAATTACTTTGTTTTAATTTCAATAAAATTCCATGAAAATAGATAGTAAAAATAAATTCCTGAGCCATGTATGATTACCTCATTGCAAAATGTTTATACTTCCTAACTCTGCAAGTGAACCTGTCAAGTTGGCGTCTTTCTGAACACTCCTCATTCCCTCATCCTCCCCGTGGTTAAGATTCTGTCTGAAGAGGGAACCTTCTATATGCTGGTCTTTACAGCTTAACAAGTGGCAAGTGAATGCCTATGGAGAGCCCATCATTTTGGCTCTTGCCAAGTATCAGATTTGCTTGTTCTCAATCAGAGGCATTTCCAGTGCACTTTTTGTCCCCAAAATCGTAAGCAGGTCTCTCAGTAGTTCCCTGGCTGCAGTGTCAGACTGGAGGTAGGAGAACTCTCCTTACTGTCTGGCCATTCCGCTGTGCTTTGCTTTTTTTTTTTTTTTTTTTTAAATTGAACTACAATAGGTTTTATTCCCTATTAGCATTTATTGTTATTTTAGGGTTTTTCCATTTCTTCACCTATGCATTCAGTACAAGAGGAAAACGCATTGAAAAATACATACTGATGGTAGTTTTCCACTTTTATTATAAAGCAAAAAGATATATAATTATTACATGTCCCTCAAATGTTTTAACATAAAGATTGTTTTAAATTATCAACATAGCTTTACTGTATGAATACAGATGACTTTTTTTCTTTGTGTTTAGCCCTACCTGAGATTTTGAATGACATTTAATTTTGCTTTCAAGTTAAATACAGAGTTGATTTTTAATAAATGTAATCAAGTTTT
>PVJI01003301.1:0-126237 GCA_004026765.1 Micronycteris hirsuta
GTGTAGCTCAGTGGATTGAGCGCAGGCTGGGATCCAGACGGTCCCGGTTCGATTCCCAGTCGGGGCACATGCCTGGGTTGCGGGCCAGGTCCCCGGTGAGGGCCATGTGAGGAGCAACCATACATTGATGTTTCTCCCTCTCTTTCTCCCTCCCTTCTCCTCTCTCTGAAAATAAATAAATAAAATCTTAAAAAAAAAATTGCTTTAAACAAGTAATTTGATGGGAGAGAAAGATGGAGGGGCATTGCTGTTGAAAAGGCTGAGAACCACTTTCCTGTGCTGTAGTAAAGGGGAGGGAAAAATCTGCTAACACAGCAAAATGTGTCAGGGACTAAGTCAGGGAGAAAAGTACAGTTACTCAAGACAGCTTTTGTTTTCTTTCTTCAGATGTCCTAAGGAAGTATATCCTCATGTTTCCACCATTATAAATATTTGTCTTAAATATCTTACCTATGACCCGAATTATAATTATGATGATGAAGATGAAGATGAAAATGCCATGGATGCTGATGGTGGGGATGATGATGACCAAGGTATTGCAAATTAAATAGAAGAAATTTGTTAAATTTTCATGAAAGACCCACTGTTATATAGATGGAGTTAATTCTTACCCCAAATTGCACTAATGATTTATTTATTTATAATAGTGAAAATGGAAATGACCTCAATATTCAACAATAGCAAATTGATTAAATAAATTATGGGGATTCTTGTAATGAACTGATGTGCAATATTTTCTAAATCATGTTCTAGAAAAATATTTATTAAAGCAGTTAATAAGTTGAGGAGAAAGTGGGTAACAAATTACTGTGTCCTAGTTTTCTTTTATTAAAAAACAAAATTCAGCCCATTTAATTTGAAGATCTAATTGGCTTTAATTAAGGGAGTCATGAATCAGACAGTATCCCATCTAGCAACAAGAAGGTCTCTGAGAGTTGTACAAAATGAAGAATTTTTTATAGGAAGAAGGGTGGGGCAAGGGAGTTACTAGAGAAAGAAACTAAAGGGTTATTTTGGGGCTTAGACATCTTTTCTTAGGGAAAGGGTTTTATTTATGTAGATTGTCTCTTCTTTCTGTGAAGGCTGGGGAGAGCCTTAGTAACAGATTATTTTACTGATCTTGACCAGAATATTCCTGCTACTTAAGATTATGTTTCTGAGAGAAGTTGAAACTGCAGTTAGATCAGGTATTAAATTTAGGTTTGGTATTGTGAGCTCTTAGCCCCAGTCATGCCATTTGGGGCCTCTGGGTTTTTTAAAAACAATTTTTTAAAAATGTACAGGAGAAATATAACTAATATTTTTTCTCATGGCTAGCAATTATAAATGAATTTTGTTCTTCAGATTTTTTACAAAGCGTTTGATAAGGAGGGAAATGAAGGTTATTTTTATAACTGCCTGTAGATAAACATATTCAGAGCAGTGTGGTTGGTTTATATGTAGTTACTTTCATGAAAAATGCTAAATATTATTTGAGGCTCCATTGAGCTTTAGAGTATTCATGAAGAAGCTAAACATTTCTGAAGCTCTTAAGATTGATGTCATGCTATGATTTGTGATATTTACTCTGGAAAGGAGTAACACTTCAAGGACATAGGGGTTGCCCATGTTTTGTTGTTTGCTACTTTTAAAAGAATTATCATAGAGATGTCTTAAGTGGGTAGGTAACTACTAGGTATAGGAGTTTGTGGATTTCCTCTTATTTTTTTATCACACTTTTTAGTTTGATTTTTTGAATGAATTTATATAATGATTTTCCTTTAAAGTCTATAATTTTATTAATCTCTTAAAAACAAAAAGAACAACTTAAAAAAACTCCTAAAGCCATGTTACACTCTAGCGACCACTGCCCAGTTTCTTTCCCTTACAAAGAATGCTTTCCAGTTCCTTTCTTCCCTGTCTCTCTTGGCTCTAGTTTTGCAGTGATGGACAGGATTGTCAGTGAGTCTTCCTATTACTCAGTCTCAGCAGCATTTCTTATTTAACATTCAGGATACCCCACTCCTGGTTTTAGCCCTGTCTTTGTGATTACTCCTTCTCAGTCTCCATATTGGTTCCTCTTCATCACCCTGACCCCTAAACTTTGGAGAATTCCAGGGCTCAGTCCTTGGATTTTTTTTTAATACACTTATGTTCTTGTTGATTTCATCTAGTCTTCTAGCTTTAATGTCAGTGTGCTGAAAATCCAAATTTTATCTTATCGCAGCTCTTTCCTGTGAATTCCAGGTTTATATACACAGCTATTTAATTGATTTACTGCGTAGATGTCTAAAATATCTTCTCCTCACCTTCTTTCCATCCCCTGCCCAACCCGTTTCTTTAGCCTTTGCATCTCAGAATGGCACCTCCATTCTTTTTTTAGTTTCTCAGGCCAAAAAGTTTGGTGTTATACCTGATTATCTTTTCTCACTTTTCTTAACCTCTCCCACCTCCCCCCACCCCCAGTCTCAGGGCTTCTCCCTTACTTTATATTCTTATCTTTCTTTTCAACATTTTTATTTTCTTCATTACACTTAATCGCTTTCTGGTATTTAGTAGTTACTTTCTACCTAGCAGGATATAAGCTTCATGAAGGCAGAGATATTTAGTCTCTTTACTGACTGCTATATCTCAGTGCCTAGGATAGTGCTTGACACACAGTAGTCACTCAATAAATGTGTTGATGTGTTGTATTAATGAAGGGAAATCTTAGCTTCTAATATGAATGTCCTTTGAAAAAAGCTGTAGCAATATATTTTCCAGGTTTTGATTGTTGGCTTCTAGTGTACTTACAATGAAAAATCAACTTCAGCTGCTGTATCAGTTACATATTACAGTGTCAGTGATTAGGATGTTTGAATTTTTATAACCTTTTTAAAATAAAGTGTATTTCTGCAAAGTTATTCCCATAGCTGAACTGCTATGAGGAAAACTTCGCTTATTTATTTGCTTTTAAATAGTCTGTTTTGATAATACCTTGTAATTTTTATTCAAATAGGTATTGGTAAATAAATCAAATGCCTTGGGTTTAGCAGTATTTGGTTGGGTTTTCCTATAATGTGCTAAGAGGAAATTAAGTAAATGAGATTGGACAGCTTTATTATATATCCATGGATTTTCCTAAGGCACAGTTGGCTACCTTTCACTAGCTAATTGGGTTATAAGTCAGTGAAGAAATGGTATCTTTTTCCCCAACCGAGGAGTCATTTCAGGGCTTTACTCTTTTCTAAGAATAACAAAATTTTGGACTGCCCTGAGAACTGCTAATATTTTTGCCATCCTTCTGACTTCATGTTACTCAACTGATTCATCTTGATGTTGTTAGAAGGAAATAATTTTCAGAGATTTCACACACAAAAGTTATCAAGTATACATAAATGGGATGCAGTTGTTAATGTTTATGGTTGGAATATTGTTTTAAAGCTTAATAGGAGTTTGGAGAAGATGGTGCTCTGTTACATGAGCAGAATTTTCTTACTATAATTGAGACAGTGTAGTTTCTCTAAACTACATTAAAATAGTATCTTGAAAGCTTACAAATAAAAGCGTGTTTGTTCCTAACAGCCCCCTCCCCTGATTAACAAGTTTAATGAAAAGTCTTGTAGTCATAAAGAAAGTTGATGTCAGAATTCTTTTTCTTCCCAGGAAATTATTTCTATAGAATGTCCTGAGATTGATAGCTGTTCTTTTTATCACATCATCTATAGCCCAAAATCTGTTTCATGGGTTATCTTATAAACTCCCCAGTTGTTTGTTTGATTTTTCAGTAGTGTCAAGTGATTTCTTTGAAGGGTTAATAAGCAGCTCATTACTCACTATAAATGAGAAAATGCTTAACAATTTAAAAACAATTATGATTTTTCTTCAGAGAGGTTATGTGTAAATTTATCAAAGTTAACTTCATCTGTTCTAGTCCTTCATAAACTTATCTACTGCTGGATATGTTAGTGAAAAGTTAGAAAACTCTCTTATTAATAATTCACTTACTGTATTAAAAATAAGGTTTTTCTATGGTGAATAGCCTAACATTAAAACTCCTCTTTAGGGAGCGACGATGAGTACAGCGATGACGACGACATGAGCTGGAAAGTGAGGCGTGCGGCTGCCAAGTGCTTGGATGCTGTGGTCAGCACAAGGCATGAGATGCTTCCAGAGTTCTACAAGACCGTCTCCCCTGCGCTGATATCCAGATTTAAAGAGCGTGAAGAAAATGTAAAGGCAGATGTTTTTCACGCGTATCTTTCCCTTTTGAAGCAAACTCGTCCTGTGCAAAGTTGGCTGTGTGACCCTGATGCAATGGAACAGGGAGAAACACCTTTGACAATGCTTCAGAGTCAGGTTGGTTTAAAGTATGGTTTTGAAAGTCATGCTATTAAATGTGATCCTTTAAAATGGTATTTTTAATGTGGAAATGTGAATTCTAGAACATCTTCAGAGACACAAAGTTCTGAGATATATTTGTATTATAGTTTATGTGTGTTCATATAGCTTACTTGTAAATAGTTTATTTTGATTGAAGTTTTCTTAATTGTACTAAACAATATTAAAATAATTTTATGATTTAGTAAAGTAAGTTTTATCTGTGATACTAATGGAGGGATCTTAGAACTATGGAGTTAGACTACTTGCATTTATAGCTGGCTTCACTTCCAGGTTAATTGTGTGAGCTTAGAGAGATTGTTCATTTTATTAAACTTTTTTCATTTGTAATAAAGGTATACTTAGAGCTGTCTGCCCAAGGCAATGATAGAAGAGATGATCTGTGTAACATTAATGTAGTGTCTTTACATAGTAACTACTTATACACGGCATCTCTTACTGTTCACAAAATACACATTTTCACTTGTAGGACATCTTTTCTAAGATTGTAAACATTACATCTATATAGCTCTCATTTGGCACATGCTTGGCATTTTCCTATCATATATGTACCTATGGCAGCCTAGTGGAGGGGCATATTTGTTGTTTTTTATTTTAATTATTTTTAGAGAGAGGGGAAGGGAGAGAGAAAGAGTGAGAAACATCAATGTGTGATTGCCTTTCACACAGCCACTACTGGGAACCTGGCCCACAACCCAGGCGTGTGCCCTGTCTGGGAATGGAGCTGGGACCCTTTGGTTCACAGGCCGGCACTCAATCCACTGAGCCACACCAGCCAGGGCCATATTTGTCGTTTTTTAAATCCTCACCCAAGGACATGCTCATTGATTTTGGAGGGGTTTGGGGGAGAGATATATCAGTTGGTTGGTTGCCTCTCTTATAATCCCTGTCTGGTAATTGAACCTGCAACCTAGGCATGTGCCCTGATGGGGAATCGAACCTCTGACCTTTCAGTTTACGGGATGATGCTCCAACCAACTGAGCCACACTGCCTATGGCTTTTATTTATTTTTTTAGTCCCACTTGTCCATTTGTATAGATTACAAAGCATAGAAGCCAGATTAAACAACTAAACCAAGGGAGAGATGTACATACCATATATACCTTGTTTTCAAGTAGGACAGATTTAAAAAATGTGGTGAACTTAAAAGTGAACATTGAAGATTAATTATAGAAAGAAATAAGGTAAAGTATATGGGTATATAAGCAATTGAAAAAGTGTAGATGTTAGGTAAAATCACAGGAAATTCTCAGATACTGTGATGAATTAGGTGTTTTGTGTGTAGTTCTCAGATCGTTGATTGATATATGTGGCTTTATCTTGGCATTCATAAGATTTATTAGTAATACATTTTTACTGTAGGTTTTACTAACAGAACATTAGAATAGAAGTATACATTTTTGAATCATATTCCTGCTGCTGGTAGCTACATTTGAAGTGACGTTATTATAATGGCAAACTGAAAGCAAAAAAGGCGGCTTGTTTAGTGGTTTATTTTTTACAATTTGTCTTTTTTTTTTCTTGAATACTTATATGTGCTATGTTCAAAAAACCATTTATAAATTACGCTCTGAAATTTTTAGTTGAAAACATTTGGTTAGATTTCAATCTTGTGCATTTCATAATTAAAAATTAATCAAGGAGACTAGTTTGTTGATCTGCAGAAAACAATTTTTCTCTATTGAGTATTAAACAAATACAGTTAGAAGACAGTGGAATTGATGCAACAAAGTCTGTATCTAACAATGTTGTTAGCAGTTAGAGGAATTAGAAATTTAACCAAAAAAAGATAAATTCTTCCCTTTTGTTTCATCCCTGGTAATTTGTGTTAAGTGTACTGAAGAAATACCAATAGCTGAACAGCTAATGAGTGTGTGGTAATTGCAGGTTCCCAACATTGTTAAAGCTCTGCACAAACAGATGAAAGAAAAAAGTGTGAAGACCCGACAGTGTTGTTTTAACATGTTAACTGAACTGGTAAATGTATTACCTGGGGCCCTAACGCAGCACATTCCTGTTCTTGTACCAGGTATGAAAGAAAGAGCAAATCACTTTTGGAACTTAATATAGACTTTATTGTAAAGACTAGATAAAAGCTTAAATGTTCCTTCAAAAGGATAATTTGTGACAACTTAATTTGTACGTAGAGCTAACTTTGTTGTAGAACAAACTTAAAGTTAGAAATTTGAAAGTAAAAAGTTAAATCTTATCCTAAAATCTTGGGCTCTCACTGATTGTGGAATTTCTTCTACTTTAGCGATAATGTGATGGAGTAGAAAACTAGTAATATTTTGGGGATTAGTTTTTAATTTTTCATTTCATAAAACTATGCATAAAATTATTGGATTTTTTATTGGCTTTTAGGAATCATTTTCTCATTGAATGATAAATCAAGCTCATCAAATTTGAAGATCGATGCTTTGTCGTGTCTGTATGTAATCCTCTGTAACCACTCTCCTCAAGTCTTCCATCCTCATGTTCAGGCTCTGGTCCCTCCAGTGGTGGCTTGTGTTGGAGACCCATTTTACAAGATTACATCTGAAGCACTTCTTGTTACTCAACAGCTTGTCAAAGTAATTCGTCCCTTAGATCAGCCCTCCTCGTTTGACGCAACTCCTTACATCAAAGATCTATTTACCTGTACCATTAAGAGGTTAAAAGCAGCTGATATTGATCAGGAAGTCAAGGAAAGGGCTATTTCCTGTATGGGACAAATTATTTGCAACCTTGGAGACAATTTGGGTTCTGACTTGCCTAATACACTTCAGATTTTCTTGGAGAGACTGAAGAATGAAATTACACGGTTAACTACAGTGAAGGCGTTGACACTGATTGCTGGGTCACCTTTGAAGATAGATTTGAGGCCTGTCCTGGGAGAAGGGGTTCCCATCCTTGCTTCATTTCTCAGGAAAAACCAGAGAGCTTTGAAACTGGGTACTCTTTCTGCCCTAGATATTCTCATTAAAAACTATAGCGACAGCTTGACAGCTGCCATGATTGACGCAGTTCTAGATGAGCTCCCACCTCTTATCAGTGAAAGTGATATGCATGTTTCACAGATGGCTATCAGCTTTCTTACCACACTGGCAAAAGTGTATCCCTCCTCCCTTTCAAAGATAAGTGGATCCATTCTCAATGAACTTATTGGACTGGTGAGATCACCGTTACTGCAGGGGGGTGCTCTCAGCGCCATGCTAGACTTTTTCCAGGCTCTGGTTGTCACTGGAACAAATAATCTAGGGTACATGGATTTGTTGCGCATGCTGACCGGTCCAGTTTATTCTCAGAGCACAGCTCTTACTCACAAGCAGTCTTACTATTCCATTGCCAAATGTGTAGCTGCCCTTACTCGAGCATGTCCTAAAGAAGGACCAGCTGTAGTAGGTCAGTTTATTCAAGATGTCAAGAACTCAAGGTCTACAGATTCTATTCGTCTGCTAGCTCTGCTTTCTCTTGGAGAAGTTGGGCATCATATTGACTTAAGTGGGCAGCTGGAACTAAAATCAGTAATATTAGAAGCCTTCTCGTCTCCTAGTGAAGAAGTCAAATCAGCTGCATCTTACGCATTAGGCAGTATTAGTGTGGGCAACCTTCCTGAATATCTACCATTTGTCTTACAAGAAATAACCAGTCAACCCAAAAGGCAGTATCTTCTGCTTCATTCCTTGAAGGAAATTATTAGCTCTGCATCAGTGGTGGGCCTTAAACCATATGTTGAAAACATCTGGGCTTTACTGCTAAAGCACTGTGAGTGTGCAGAAGAAGGAACCAGAAATGTCGTTGCTGAATGTCTAGGCAAACTCACTCTAATTGATCCAGAAACTCTCCTTCCACGGCTTAAGGGGTACTTGATATCAGGTAAGTACCTGGTTTTCTTATTTTAAAAAATTTTAGTTATTAGCAGTTGGTTGCCTTAAAAGATGCCTTATATAGAATTTAAAACATTTCTATATCTTGTTACATTTAGGACCCATTGCCTTATATTATAATATGGAACTATATTCGAATGACATTGTGTTTAAAAGAGTAAAGAGAGCATAATTAGATAATGGTTAAATGAATCTGTTCTAGTGTTCGTTATGTTCTAATGTTACTCTTTTGTCCTAAAATATGGTAAAGACAGATATCACTTGAATGAATATATCCTGAGGAGCTTGCTAGTAAAAATTATAATACTAAAATTAGTGCATTTAACTTTAGTTCAAATGAAAGATTCTAGAAGAGTTTTAAGATTAACCATTGTGAATCCCTTTAGATCAAGTAGAAGGTAGTAATAGCAATTTAGTCTTAGAATTTGCTTTCTTTTTTTAATTAAAAACTTGAAGATACTATAAATGATTTATGGGTATTAGTAATTCCCTTTTGTGAGGGCTAGATCCTCCTCTGCTATTCTCTCAGGCCTCCTCCTTCCCAGAAGAAAGAATTTCTTTTGAAATACAGGGTCCGGCACAAATAATGCCCCTTTATTATTACAAAGTCATAAGCATGTAATTCTATAACATAACAATATCACACTCAACCACACCATATGACATTTTAGGTGAAATGTTCAAATTAAAACTAAACTATTCACCCATATTATTACCCTACCAACCACACTCAGGCAGGCCTTACTTCTGCTGGACCCTGTGTGATGGGATTATGTTCCT
Source organism: Micronycteris hirsuta (assembly GCA_004026765.1). Lineage (NCBI taxonomy): Eukaryota > Metazoa > Chordata > Mammalia > Chiroptera > Phyllostomidae > Micronycteris > Micronycteris hirsuta. Next base: position 9,010 of record PVJI01003301.1, read on the forward strand.
GAATAAACTGCCTGCTCTGTTAGCACTGTGATAGCAATATCCCTCATGGCCAAAGAGGATTTTTACAAATTGAAGACTCTAGTGTTATGTGAAGTGGTTTGAAAAATGATAAAGATGTCCATGGATTTTAGTGGACTTACATATCAATAGACTGAAACTTATTTTTAATTAGGCTCATCATATGCCCGAAGCTCAGTCGTTACAGCTGTGAAGTTTACTATTTCTGATCATCCGCAACCTATTGATCCACTACTAAAGAACTGCATAGGTAAGTGGAAACAGAGATAAACATACTGGTTATTTAGTGTTAATTGTCACAGAATGAATTATTTCAATAACTAAAAATATCAACAGGGAACTCAAATACTTTTAACAGTCTGGTAATGGTTTCATCAGAAAGATAACGTACAATCTTACATTCGGTCATTCTTTGTTTTTATACTGTTACCAGATAATTTTGCAAATAACTCAAATTAGTAAATACACTAGGTGTCTTTAGAGTCAGCTGCACATTTGGTAACCATATTTTGGGGATGGCCTAAAATAACTAATGAATAAAGGGAAAAAATGTTTGATATATCTAAATAGTCCTGGAATTTCCACTTAGGTAAATGAATCTTAACTTGAGCTATTAGGGCCCCAATTTTCTGTTACTACTTGTAACCCTTCAGATCCTGAGGGGATCTGTTGAGACTTCCATATGTAAGGTGGGAACCACCTGGAATAAGAAGGATGATTACCAGAGAAACTAAGAGGAGATACCCCAGAAACAGTAGGTCTCCCTCCGTTCCTGTGAGGACAAGAATTAGTGTTTAGGATTGTTTTTCCATGATGTCATCACTTCTGTGTTGTTTTCACCATTAGTTTTCCTAGAATTGGGATAGTAGCTAAAAGCCCTCAGAATATAGTCTAGTTCAGTATTATCTGTGATTTTAAGAACATCTTACAACCACTTAGGTAGCTTTTTAAAGACTGGAATCCCTAGACCAAGGACTTGGGCACCACTGATCCTAGTCCATGTCACCATTTGTCCGTAATAATAGCAGTATTTTAGATGCTTCACTGAAAGCATCTTTATTCTAATTAGTATTTTAATTTACTGTCTTTGTAACTAAAAAAACTGGGTGAAGAGGTTTACTCTGGTACATTTAAAATCTTTTTGAACTCAAGCTGTCTCCTAAGCTTTTTGTGTAATCAGAATTTTCCTGAATGGTCAACATTGATTTTACCCATCTGTGATGTCTGAAGTACTTTCTTCTCCGCCTTTATTTCAAATTGCTGCTGTGGTACATGTGAGTCTTCTGGCACTTCTCTTTTGCCCTGTGTATTCTAAAAGGTTGCTGATGGTAGGGTTGAGATTACATAGTGATAGCTCCATGTGAATACCAGGTGCATACCAGACACGGTGTTCAACAATATGCACATGGTATTTATTCTGCTCTGTAGCCCTAAAGGTTTATAATTCTTATTTTATAAACTGTGGGAAACCAAGACATTTGCCTAAAGTAACTTGCCAAAAGTCACAATTGACAAATGAAGCTATTTGGATCATCATCTATATGACTCCAAAGATCTTTGCTCAATAATCTCTTCTCTACATTTGTTAGAAAACCAGACTTGTATCTGTTTTCAAGTGCCTAGGTGCTTGTTTTAGCTCTTTGTCCTATGTCACGTTTCATTTTCTTCCTTTTGCATTCTTACCCTCTTACCAATTTGTTAAAGATAATAATGAATAATAGGGCTTATGGAGGCACATTTCTCTTTGTCATCTGATAAATTGTGTACTTATTAACAGTAATCCATCTTTATCAAGCAGTAGATCTGTCCTCACCTTATCTTCTTTTGAACTAGGACAGTCCTTCAAATTATTGGTTCCTGTGTCTGCTGGCTCCCTCACTTCTCTTTGTAACTCACCTTCTTATAAAATATCTGCGAAAGTATTTAGGGTACTTTTTGGACTCTCACTATGTACCCTCTATTATAGGTGCTTGAGAGTTGGCTATGAATTAAATACACTCACATTGAGACATGACAGTTTGCCTGGAAGAAACTATATACTTCCCTTAGTACTTTATCATGTTCTTCTCTGACCCCCATTGAAGACATAGCAAGAATACCAACAACAATAAACTATCCATTTAGAAAGAATATAATGTATGTTTTATTTTAAGCTTACCATAATTGTATGTTGCTCCTTTAGGTGACTTCCTAAAAACATTGGAAGACCCAGATTTGAATGTAAGAAGAGTAGCCTTGGTCACATTCAATTCGGCAGCACATAATAAGCCATCTTTGATAAGGGATCTTCTAGATACTGTTCTTCCACATCTTTACAATGAAACGAAAGTTAGAAAGGAGCTTATAAGAGAGGTGAGCTACTTAGATTACACTTTTTCTAAAATAACTTTTAAAACCTTTTTAAGTATATGCACACATTCTTTTGTGTTTCAACAGGTAGAAATGGGTCCATTTAAGCATACAGTTGATGACGGCTTGGATATTAGAAAGGCGGCTTTTGAGTGTATGTACACACTCCTAGACAGTTGTCTTGATAGACTAGATATCTTTGAATTCCTAAATCATGTTGAAGATGGTTTGAAGGACCATTATGATATTAAGGTAAGATGTTTGTGCTTGCTTATAGAATGTTTTAGAAAACTTAGTAGCTGGAGTGACTTTTACCTTCGTAATTTACTTTTATTTATTGAGAAAAGTTGGTTTGCTAGTCATGAACTATAATATGCAAAAGTAATAGTGGTACAATTGTAACATCAGTTAGCATACACCAAAAAAATCCAGAAACCATTTCCTTGGAGGAGGTAGTCAAGTCTAAGTGAATGGAAAATTCTAAGAAATTCTGTGCCAGCTTGTTTAGCATGTGGTCCCTAGATACTTTCCCTCCAAAGAAGAGTGCAGACTGGTTTTGCCATTCAAAGTATAATCTGTGATCTGTTTGGCTTTTGTTAAAAGTGTATTGCAGTTACTACCCACGGAGGATTTTCTTAGTTTGCCATCACTGCCTTGGCTAATTCTCTTTGGCTGTCTTTGGATCATTCTATATGATAGCCATGTTATTTACCTAAATGAGGGATTTTCTAGTCTAATAAACTGGGTTTAGTATCAGTTTTGTTAAAAGATGACATGGAAGAACTGCTTTCAGATACCTAAAGCAGTCTGTGTAGAAGCAGGTAGGAGAGAAACCATACCACTCCCTAGGTTTAGAGCATGACGGTGCTCATAATAAGTGCATTTCTCTTTTTCTTTTCCATCCATGGCCTTTGATCAAACAGGCAAAAGTGGCAGTTGAGCAGTTAGTTATTCAGCCAGACTCAGAACTCCAACTTTCTTGTTTCCATCTGTGGTAGTAACTTGGCCCCTCCCAGAATACATTAAAAAGAGCCCCCAGGGGAGTGATAGCGTCTTTCTGTTTAATTCTAGAATTTATAGTCCAAGAGGAAAAAGATCATGGGTTACTAGGCTTTATATAGATAATCTGAATAACCAGATTTTTCTTTTTAAAGGGAAATTTGCTAAGAGACTTAAAAAAGCTTTTCTCCTAGTTCAGTTATTTTCTTATTTAATGGTTTTCTATTTTGGTGTACATGACCTTTTTATTTTTTAAAGTTATAGATAGGGGAAGGGAGGGAGGGAGGGAGAAAGTGGGAGAGAAACATCAGTTGCCTCTCAGGCACACCCTGACCAGGGACTAAACCCACAACCTAGGCATGTGCTCTGAACAGGAATCGAACCAGTGGCTGTTCACTTTGCAAAAAATGATGTCCAACTAACTAAGCTACCTTGCAGGACATACATGAGCTTTTTAAACAATTCTAAATCTATGGCCCTCTCCTAACAGATTAAGTAAAAGTATCTGGGAACAGGGTAAAGTTCCTCAGTTCTAAGGTGTGGTCAAGATTGAGAACCAATTTTCTAGTTCTGTACTACATTAAGACCACATTATAGGTGAGGTCTCTGTAGTACTTGTAACTAAAATTCCTCAGATAAGGTTTGCGACAATTCTTTGAAGTAGATTACATTAAAATGAAACTTTATGGTGCATGCTAGTCATTTGTTAGAATTTGGAATTGTCTTTAGAAAATAATGCAATGCCTAAGTTGTCTTTTTTTATTTGTAATAGATGCTAACATTTTTAATGTTGGTGAGACTCTCCACGCTTTGTCCAAGCGCAGTACTGCAGAGGTTGGACCGGCTTGTTGAGCCATTACGTGCCACATGTACAACTAAGGTAATCATTGAGAGACATCAAGTTAGGCCAGACTTGGTGTGTTCAGGGTTCCTAGTTGATTTTCTACTGAGTTTTCCTAATTTAACCAACCATATGTACCAGTAGGTTTTAAAAGTTAACCTATCGAATGTAGATGTTTTTGAAAAATTAACACTGTTTAATGCTATTCTTTAAAGTTTTTATGTATATAAATAACAATATGATATAAATTTTGAAGTACTGATATAGGATAAAGGGAGATGGGTCCACAAAAAAGAAAATGTAATTTTGGAGAGGAGGAGGTGGGATGTGTGGGGTGTGGTAATAATAGAAGACTTTATATGAAAGTGATGACATTTGAAACGGACCTTAAAAAAGTCAGAAATACTTTTAAATTCAGAAGGTGAAACAGGACTTTTCATAAAAATAATTAATGAAGGCACAGATGTCAGTTTGTGGTGTGTTTGGAGAATAACGAATGCACAGAGGAGCAGTTTCTTGGTGGAAGCTGCAGTGTAGGACTTGCTGAGCAGGTAAAGCTCAGGTTCTCATTCTCTTTCAACCATGATGACTCTGGATTTTCTGTTTTCCTAATGGGCTTTGAATAAGATATTTCCGTAAAAGGAAAGGGGACAAACTGCTGCTAAAAAGAAGTTTAAAAACAACTATGCTTAGGATATAGTGTGACTTTGGGACCTGTGAAAGAGCAGCTTTATTTACCAGAAATTTCTAGGTGCTTAAGTTTTGTTCATATAAGAGCTTGTCTTTTATAGCATGTAATACAAATTTACTCAATGTTACAGGTAAAGGCAAACTCAGTAAAGCAGGAGTTTGAAAAGCAAGATGAACTAAAGCGATCTGCCATGAGAGCAGTAGCAGCACTACTAACCATTCCAGAAGCAGAGAAGAGTCCACTGATGAGTGAATTCCAGTCACAGATCAGTTCTAACCCTGAGCTGGCAGCCATCTTTGAAAGTATCCAAAAAGATTCATCATCCACTAACTTGGAGTCAATGGACACTAGTTAGATGCTTGTTCAACACGGGGACCATGACATTGACCATATGATGCACTGAATCGACAGGTTATTCGTAAGATGTGGAAAGAGAAGTGTCTAAAAGCTTCAAAATGTTCCACTTTTGTTTTCCTTCATGAAGACAGTTTGGCTTTCTTCCACTTTTGTTTTTGTAACATTTATTTCAGAAATATGTATTTCCATAATCCAGAGGTTGTGAAACCACTAATGTTTTAGTGGTTAGGACAACATTTAAAATGGAAACTAAAAGTTAGGATTTATGGAATATGGAGATAGGGTCCAGGATCATTTGCCCTGTAATGTTTAGGATTAAAATGTTAAAATTTTGTGACCATGAATTTCTTTCTTTTATAAAACTTCTCATATTTAAAAATCAAAAAGTCTGCAAGACAAAACCATGTTTCTTTCTCTTGTATAACTTTGTTTCAGCAACATACATTGATTTTTAGCTGGCACATAAGAAGATCTGTATAAGATTTGTTCTATTTCAGAGGGTTTGGCAATTTAAAAGACAATAAGATAACATTTTTTTAAAGTGCAGGGATCAACATAGCCCTGTTGCGCACACTAATTTTGCATGAGCAAGTTTACAAATAATGTATTGTCTGTAAAGCAGCATGTGCAGATTATTCATTATACAGAAGTTAAAATAAGTATTGTATTAGTGCAATTTGCAGATATTTTATTTTTGCACAGAAAACACATATTTGGAGAGAGAGTGAGGAGTAAATTTTTGAAACTTTGGTTTTCTTAATGCCAGTGTGAATTTGCAGATGTTTTCAGCAAATCAAGTCACAATAACAATTTGCCACTTTTTTTTATTATAAATGTTCTTATACATTTAAAATTTGAATATTTAAGTACACCGTTTTTCTCAGTTACCCATTTGTGTGTGTGTGTGTTGCAACTTAGAAATTATATTCTGAAGGCCAGTTTTTTCATTCATTCCCTTTGGATCTCTACATCGCTTACTGAAGGATACAAATACTGTGTGTGCTTTTCAAATTTAGTTTTAGGAAAATTCTGAGGCCGGCTATCACGGATTTGTTAGCTCATAAATAGTCTTTTATTTTAGTTAGATTTTTCCCCTTCTCTTGTAGAGCTAATTTACATATTGTGCTTGGTAAACATTGACTACTTTTCCTGATTAAGGGGGTCTCTGCTGGGGGAAACAAGGCTTTGCAGTACCTTATCATATTTAAAGTTTTAGTTAACATACCCTTCAGTGAACTCATTTCACACTGTAGCCTCTTCCTTCAAATTTGTGGTGCTTCTGTAACAGTAAGAACTAACTTCTGAAATAAAGACATCTCCTGATGCTGTGCAAACATAGTTTACATGTATTGAAGGAGGCAGTTGTTAAATTTAATGACCAATTTAAGCAATCAAATATTTGAAAACTGCACCCTTTATTTTTGAAACTGTGAATTAGAAATACTTTTTCTGCTGTATTACCTACTTTAATGTCCAGATATGCAGTGATTTGAATTGGTAATATACTGTGGTTATTAGATTAACAGCTTAAATTAGAATATTCGGATGATAATGCATAAAACATCATTGCCGTAAGGATTTTGAGTAGTAACATTGATGTGGAACATTATATGAAGTTGGTGCCATTTCAGAATGTGGCAGGTGGTAATCTTATACCATAATTTGCATAAAATTGTAATAGAAATTTATTTTGAGATGTTAGTATATTATGTACTATACATTACCGTGGTATAGATGTTGTGGATATATTTAAATATTCGGTTACATGGTTTCACAATAAATTACAATACTGCAGGCTCTAGGACCAAATAGGAGACTGACATGCATATGTTGTGTGAATGTCTTAATTACCTGAAGTTAAATGCAAATACTTTTCATGTATTGGATTTTTTTTAACCTTGCAAGATACACTTTTTTTTTTTAAAGTTTGCAAGATGGCTCATTTTTTTAATATAGCTGAAATTCTGTCTTTTAATATAAAAATAGATTCTGTTCTTTCTAGTAGTGGATATGGTTTTCTACCATATATAAAATTAGTGTAACAGAATAATACTCCGATTTTGAATGCCAAGTCATACTGGTTAACTCCGTACTTCTAGTGCTGACGTCCTAATACTGGTACAGCGGGTACAGGGTGTGAGGTGTGGTCATCGTCCGCCTCGCACACTGCTTCCTGGTCTTTTAAGATTTATTAGCAAGTTCTGCTTAGCATCTCTACATACGTAGTTTCTTCAGGAGATCTAAAAGTTAAGAAAACAGCTGTTGGCTGATTTTCTTGAAGATGTTTAAATTGTTTAGATCGACCTGATTTCTTTTTAAAGAAAGCTCAATATGGGGTTGTTTTGAAGTTAGGTTATTTTATGAAACTTAGGCAGAAAGGAAGTTTGGTATGACAAGGCCTAAGCTAAATATTTATAAAATCAATGACACTGAATGAGTTTTAAAATAGTGGTCATATATTCATTAATGATATCTAAAGCTTCTTAACCACTGGAAATTAGAATTCTTAAAAGGTTGGAGTAAGATGACTAAATTAAATGTTGAATATTTATATAATTTTTATGTAACCAGTTTAAAAATTCAGTTAACTGATTAAGAGGCCTTACTGGCTGTGATTAACCACAGGACGAAGTATATAGTAGTATCTCTCAGTTAAGCAGTTGAACATTTCTGCCCACTTTAAATTTTATGCAAAATTTAAATCATTAAAATTAGCTGCCAATTTCTAGATACAGTATGCTTAATAACTTTTGATATTAAAGAGCTTTAAAATTCAGCAAATTTTGGATTCCAGCTCTATCTCAAATTGAATTCTAGCTTTTAAACAACTGCCACCCCAGATTCATGTTTTTGAAATCTTACTCCTGTGTGGAATGGGAAATGGACAGTACAAAGGATATTATGGATCTAGCTGACTTTTCCAGTTAAATAAAACTCCTCTGTTACCTTTAGTTGCAGAAGTATTTGGTGGCAAGCTGCCATAATCACCAGATAAGACCACTAAGGAATATGTATACTGAAATTACATATTTTCCCTTTACAATACAGTAACTTGCTTTATTTTCCTATCAATACTAGAAAAATAAGATTTGTGAACACTTGTACTGTAATTTAGGGCAAGATCTATCAGTATGATTTTGCTCTTTGTAACTTCAAAAGCTAGCTTTAAATTCAAACTGGGATTTGTTTTTTATGACATCATAAAAACCGACTTGCCCTGGCTTGTTGGCAGTTGGTTGGAGCATCGTCCCATACACCGAAAGGTTGTGGGTTTGATTCCTGGTCAGGGCGCACACCTAGGGAGCAGGTTCAGTCCCCAGTCAGTGTGCATATGGGAAGCAACCGATTGCTGTTTCTCTCCTGTCCTCTCTAAAAATCAACAAAACATCCCCTCGTGAAGATAAAGAAAAGCAACAACAATGAAACTTCAATGAAAACTAAGGGGAGTATTGCAGATAATTTTACTTTGTTAGATCGCATTGTTTTTGTAGAGGGACTTGTGTCCCTGACCTCTTCACACCTTTTTATTCTGATCCTGAATGATTATCAGTGGTGATTCTGGTGAACTGTTTCTTTTAGGGTTTAGAAAGAAAAAGTTTTATCTTGTGAACTGAAATTCTTTCCAGATTAGGGAGTATTGGAATTGGTGTATTCAGCCATTATCAGTAACTAATGGTCTGCACATTGAGTGATTTTATTCTAGAATGCTCTTTTCACACACAAGTCTAAAGAATTGTAGTCTGGAACTGGTAATGTATGATACAATGATATCCTCATGGTTTACTAGCCTGTAATAATCCCAGGCCTCTGCAGAGCTGTTTCACTTGTTTCACGACCATTTCACTTTTAATGCAAGCCCACTGCTTACTTAGGTAAGGGCAACTTAAATGTGTGTGGTAGTAGCTTACTGTAATATTGGCGTATTTTTAAAAGACACAAATGTTTATCTTGCTTGAAATCGTTAACCATCCATGAACTAAGGCCTCCTAAAAGGCCTGGAAATAAACTCTCGGTTCCTTATTCTAGAAGTAAAAATCCATGCTTTCCTCCAGAATGTATCCTTCAATAGAAAACGCATGTTCTTTTTAGATCAGGATTTCTCAACCTTGGAACTGTTGGCATTTTAGACTGCATAGTTCTGTGTCATGGGGTGCTGCCCTGTGCATTGTATGGTATTAGCTTCCCTGGCCCCTGTCCACTTAGATACCACTCATACCACGCCCCACCTCCCAGGACAAAAATTGTCTCCAGCTATTGCCAAATGTCCCCAGAGGAGGGTGGGGTGGGGCCAGAATGGTCTCAGTTGAGAAGCACTATTTCAGAGAAGGCTTTTTCTTGCTAGCAACTACAGCCAGCTGAGATTGTGTGCATGTGGGAGTTCTCAGACAGTTTTGAGTGTCAGTTCTTCAGCTCTCTAACCAAATTTGAGTACTGCATCTAATCCACCATTTATTTAGAACTATTATAATTTAGTGAAAATAGGTTTCTACTCTATGTACTGTTACCTCTTATTTAAATGGATGGTCCTTATAAAATCCTTTAATGTGCTGTTTTTCTATGGGTGTAAAATGCTTTCTACATACTTAATAGAAATATAAAGGGGCTTCTACTATGGAGGGGACTATGAAGCATTTGGAGTGCTTTGGAATCAAAACACTACATAAAAAAATTTAGGATCGGTAACCATAGCAACTAATGTTAGTTTACTTGAATTCTTGCAAAAAGTAAATGGATTTTCAAAATTATTCACACTCTCAAGGAAAGTTTGTCCAATAATTTCTTGAACGAGTACAGATAATTTCCTATTTAGCTATAAAGACATGCCAAAGAGTGATATTTTGTGTAGTTCCTAAACATATATTTGAACTCTTAAGGCGACTATTAAAATTAAGCTGACTGTAGCAAATTTTTGCTGTTTTCCTAAGATTAGTTGATGTTTGGAGACAGTAAAATGCTTCTTTATGACTCTTGATACCCACACATGGGATTTTAAAGACTGACAGTGAGAGCGTGTGCCAGAGACGCTACCACAGATTGCCTATTTGCAACAGGAGCACTGAGTGAGTGAGTAGTCCTTCACGCATCTGAACCATTTCAGTCCCATTTGAGAAATCAGCATGAGCAAAAATGTTATTTTCCTTTTACAAGGTATTACTGAAATATTAACGGTGCTGATCAGTCAGCAGTTCAGAATGCTGAGTTTGGAAACCTTGAAAATCAATTTTTAAAATCTACTTTTAAAAGATTTGGAAGTTGGTGTTAGCATCAACTGTACTCTTGAGTGCAGTCAGCTATTATCAGGTGACCACGTGGGGCTCTCAAGCGAGCCCACTGCTCACAGTGCTCCAGTGTCTGCGTGGATGCAAAGGTTATTGCCATGCCTCAGTTCCTGTAAATGATCATCAAAGGCAAAGCTACTCACTTTCCCCCCTTCGCTTGGTGCCTCCTATTCTGTAGCACTATGTGCTTGACATCGGGGAGAGTGTCTGGGAAAAACACACTAGTTAAGGACTATTAAATAGTGCTGTGACAGGGAAATACGTGATTCTGTGTGGCTTGTGGCACAGAGGTTCCTGGTCTGGGAATAAGGACAAGCCGAAGCCAAGGAAGTCATGTACCCTGGAGTGGGAACAGAACTGGCAAAAGCTGAGAGACAAGGTCATGGTATATTCAGAAGCAGAGCCTGGCTGTAGTTAGGAATATAAGGAGTAGCATGGCTAGGAAGGGTTGATGACGGGGCCTTGTAACCAGTTCAGAGTTAATTTCAGGGATGATGGCAAGCCATAGAAAGACTTAAGAGCCAGGCAGCTGTGTGATCAGATTTGTGTTTTTGAAAGATTATCTGCAGTTTAGGTAGGAAGGAAGGTAAGACATTTGCTGATGAGTTGGGACATTACTGGGGTAACAGGTGAGAAGGAGTGTTATGCCGAACAAGTATATTTTTAGAGTGAAGGTTGGGGTATTTGAGATAAAATCGACAGGACAGCAATTGATTGACTATGGGAGTTACATACTATTCTGCAATACAAACAGTCCCCCAAATAGGTAATACAGAACAACTACATTGTGTGAAGCAAGGTCTGCTCCCCATCTCTTAGACCGAGCTACCACTGGGAACGTCGTCAGTTGCTGTAAGAGGGACAGGGCGTAGGGAATCAGCTGTCTGCCTGTGCTTTGTCCTGACAGTGACATTCACCACTTCTGATCACATTTTGGTGGGCAACAAAGTCCTGGCATCACACCTAACAGCTGGACACCATTCACAAGGCACTGGTGAGAACAGTAAGCTCAGATGAGCTGTGGGGTGATCCTGTTTTAGCAATAGGGGAGCAGAGCAGTTAACGTCACAGTGCACACTTCACTGTAAACAATTCAAAATTAGATGCCTCCCATCGCACAAATTGCTTTCAACCACCCCGCCACTGTGTTTCTCTGAAGCTCTTCCTCTAGTCAGTGCCAGTGTCGGACTCCTCTCCCTCTGGGGCCACCCTCACCCCTTCCAGAGTCACAGATCGTGTTACCTCTTGTTAAGCTGTGACATCAGAGCCATGGGTCATCTACCTCAAGCATTTGCCCCCCTTTTCACATTGCAGGTGTATTCTGAACAAAAGCAGTGTCTCCTTAAGAGTGCCAATAGTTTAAAGGTTTTCTGAGACATACTTATGTAGATACTCTTATTTAATATCCCAGCCCTGTGATTCTTGCTTTTATCAAACTTCATGTCTGCCATTTCACACAGCCATTTGGAACACTACAGCTTGGACATTTTCGTCCAGAGCCGTTAGAACTTAAGCTCTAATATCCTACTCTAACTCTGACCTGTCCACCAAGTTCCATCCTCACTCGCTGTAAACTGGTCTTAGTCCTGCAGTCTGTGTTTCCCGCCATTTTCTCACAGCCCCTCCTAGCCTTCTGTCTTTATCCAGTTGTCATCTCCTGACTGATTAGTGGCTTATTCATAAAATTACTTGTTCTTTTATTGCATTTAGGGATGCTCCCTCTCTTGTCCCCTAAATCTTCCTTTGAGTGTAACATTAACCCTCGCCTGCATACCCAGCAGACTCATTTCATCAATACAGTTAAGGCCATTATTCCTGTCCTTCCCTCATCCCTGTGCCCACGGTTGTACACCCACCCCAGAGACGAGTTGTCCTTTAGCCCAAGACCAGCCTGTCACTCAGGCTTCAGTTAAGTCGGTCCTTCATCTCTTCCCTGTTTACTTTTACTGCTTCCATCTACTAGACTGTCAAAATATGCTGAGGTCTCATCTAAAACATTAAAATTTTTGAATCTTCCACAAGTTGCCACCTATGTGCAGAAACTTAGATTTGTTTTCCCAATCTCTTGCTTTCTTTTCACCTCTTAATCTATTCCAGTCTGGCTTTCATCCCTCTCTTGGTGATACAGCAAAACAATTAAGTCTTAGGTGGCAAAATAAATGACCTTTAGTCTTTCTTACTTGAACTCATTAATACTAATATTGTTGACTGCTCCCTTCATGAGACTGGCTGTTGTCTTAACTTCTCAGATACCACTGTCTGCTGGGGTTCTCCTTATACCTGTGAGGCCATTGCATCTTAGTTTCCCTTAAATATTGCTCACGAGGACCTTCACTCCACATGTTTTCTCCTTATACAAGTATATAAGCCTCCCAGAGGATTTATTCTCAGAGTTTACATGTTGCTTACTAAGTCTGTACACCTAGCCCATTCTGTGATCCTCAAACAGCATATCTAATGCTGAGTTCAGCCTCTTCCCCTGGTTTTTCCTGTCTTTATGTTTGCTGATGGCACCCTCTTTACCAAACCACTGAAGCTGGAAAGCTCAGCACAAGTTTGGGGGCAGAATAACGTAAACAAGGACTATGCTGCCAGACCTCTGTGTTTGGACCTTGCCTGAATATTCACTGCTTGACTTGGGTAAATCACTGAACCTCTGTCCTCCTCTACAACATGGGAATGAAAACAGTAACTACCTCAGAGGGTTATTGTGTGGATTAAATATGAATACTTGTAAAACACTGAAAACTGCCTGGTATGTGCTAAGTGCCATATAATTGTTAGCCCTTAGTAGCATTCTGCCCACTTTATTTCCTGAATATCACTCAGGTTCCTTCCCACTACTCTTTAGTTAAAGATCTCATTTCCTCCTTACTTATGACTGGACTACTGCATATGCCTCCTAATTGGTATTTTGTGTTCATTCATTTAGCAAGTTACTTTATTAAGCATTTTGCTAGGTCCTGCAAGGCTGCAAAGGCAGGTGAGAGGACCTGCTGTACAGAAAGCAGCGTGCTGCTTTCCATGACAATACTGACATAAGGAAGTACTAACAAAGGAGAAGAAAAAGTTCTACCATATGAGAAATATATACAGGGGACAGAGGGGCGAAAATAGAGGATATGATCCATTCTACATGGATGGGGCAGGGGAGGTTTATAGACAAGATGAAATGTCTTAAGAGGTATCCCTCAAAAGCGGTTTTCAAATGAGTGTGCATCATAGTCACCCGGATGGCTTGTTAAAACAGTTCCCTGGCCCACCTCCAGAGGTTCTGATTCAGTGGGTTGGAATGGGGCCAAATAATTTGTATTTCTCATAAATTCTCCAGTCTTGATGCTGCCTCTTCAGACCACACTTTGGGGATTGCATCCATTGCCCATTGTCTACACATCTTCCAAAACAATGGTCTTAACCACTGCACATCGTTGCACTACATCCTTCCATGGCCCCCTTTGCCTGTAGGGAAAGTACAAGCTCAAGATCTGGCTACTCTGCACCTCTGGCTTCAGCATCTGTCACACCTAGGACTGGCCTTTATCCTCCGAGGGAACGAACTTCCCTCAGGCACCATGCTCTTCCTTGCCTTCATGACTTTGCTCAAGTTAAGTTGTGCCTTTGCCCAGAATATCTTGCCTTCTCTTCCCTTTGTGTGTAGTCCAAGTCAAGGACTCCAGGAAGTTTTCCTTGCTGCCAAGTAAAAGAGGGCATCATCTAGAGGCCAATTCCCCTGTTTGGGCCTGATCTCATATCCACACATGTAACATAGTCCAATTTCTTTAAAGAGCACCCCACCGGTAACATTGTACAGATACTACTATTCCCCATGCCATTGTCAACAGTTGCTGGGTGGGGGAGGCTAATGGAACAAGCCAACTGGACCAACTGTTCAGACAGCCCTTTAAGTTAAAGTGAACACTGCCAGCTACCCAGCCCACTCTGCATCGAATGTCTCACAGCTTAGAGTCCTTTAGGGGTTTGGCTGGACTAAACCCTCAGAAGGGTTTGTGACTCCTCTACCCTGATGCCCCCTGCTTTCTGTCTTCTAAGAATTTCTGAAATACTTGGGTCTTTTCATCTACACTATATATTGTTTTGGATTTATTCCCTTTTACAAATGTTTACTGTCACTTAAGTAGAATTTTGAGGCTGAATAAATAGCACATGAGATTTGTCTGCCATCTTGAAACTTCTTTTATTTCTTGGTCTTCTCTAATACTTTCGAGAGGAACAGTATTACATAGTTGTTAAGAACTCAGCTCAAATCTGGTTCTACCACTAATTAGCTGTGGGATTTTGGGAAAATTACTAATATCTTTAGGTCTGTTTCCTCATTAGTAAAATGGAGTTGTGTGTAGCACCCTCAGAAGGATTGTTAAGAAGGTTAACACATGCATCTATATACACATACAAAAGCAGTGTATGGAATGTAGTAAGCCCTCAATAAATATATTTGAAAAATACATTTATTCATACGTGACTGACTATAGGAGCTTCATAGTCAACTCAGATTTTTATGTTACTTTCATCTGATTAATTGGGCTTTTCAAAGAGGTGCAATAGGCAAGTTATAAAATGTACTTTGAGAAAAAGTTTTTACCCCATATTTTGCGAATTCTAGGATGGCTCAATATTAGAACTATAACAACATAAAGTATTATATCAGTAAAGTAAAACAGTAGAACTATAAAGACTAGTTACCGGAATTCAACAACAAATAATATCCTTAATGGTGAAACATGAAAATAATTTGATTTAAAGTTTGGCGCTAGACTACCAGCATTATTATACAGCATTATCTTGAGGGGTTTAAAAAAAAAAAGAAACAAAGCAAGAAAAGATAATAAATGATATAAATTAGAAAAGAGAAGGGAAGACAGCCCAAGATGATAACCGAGGATCCAGAACTCACCTCCTTCCATGGACACATGTAGAACAACTTTCTCTTAAAAAGACCTAAAAACTAGCTGAGCAGGTGTTTCATCTCAGCCCACGAGAAAGGGGCCACGTCGAGGCAGGTGAGAGAGGCTGAGATGTGGTCTCACCATAAACCCCACCCCAGGTGCAGCAACCCACAATCAGCAAGGAGTTCTCCCTGAGAAGCGAAGTATTGGTACCCCACATCAGGCACCCCAACTTTTAAGACCTGCATCTGAGAGATCAGCCCTCAAAACATCTGGCTTTGAAAACCAACAGAACTCATGTCCATGAGACCCATAGGGCTGTAGCAAATTGAGAAATGCCTCTTAAAGTGCTCAAGCACCATCACCAGCCCCAGGTCCAGTTCAGAAGGACCCTTTGCAAAGCACCCAGACTTCGCGTGAGTTTCGTGTGCTAATCTGAAAGCACTGACGGGAGGCATGGGGCCTGTCGGGGTACTCTCTGGGGATGGAGGCACTGGTGGGTGCTCCTTGTACGCTCTTTGTCTACTTTGCTAAAACTGGTGGGTGGCATTTTTTTCTTTCTTTTTCCTCCGTAGATGCCATCTCTGCACTCTGCATCTGCCATGGTCCGCAGCACCACTATTTATTGAAGGGGAACTTTTATACACATTTGGTGCCCTGGTTTTTGCAGCTTCAGCCTAAATGATGCCTCATTATCTCTAGGCTCTGAAGGCCAGGGGTGCTTGTATTCCTAGGCCCCCTGGGATGATAAGGTGGGAGACAGTTCTTGGGAGATTACCACCCCCAGGGCACTGCATAGACAGCGGAGGGAAACATACCCCCCATCCTGAGAAAGGGGCCTGTTTGCTTGTCTATGAGCTGTGGCCTGCAGGGCAGGCTTCTGGTCTGGCACACATCTGGAGGTGCATGGAGGTGCACTCAGAACAGAAGTCAGTGGACACAATCTCTGCAGTCTCCCCCATTGCCTTGCTATACCTCATTGCTATCTCCCAGAAAGGAGCTTACACCCTTGAGTGGCACCCTGGTTTTACAGTTGCTGCCACGGGACCTCTGGTGGCTCGTTGGGCTTATGCTTGTGGGTCCAGGAAATCTGTAATCAATGGAGAGTTCTTAAATAACTACCACCTCCCGGACACAGTAAGAGGAAACAGACCCAGGAGCTCAGACTTCCTGGGAAAGAAGCCTATAAGATTATTTTCATATTTGCAGCCTGAGGGTCAGGCTTCCTAGTAAATACACATATTAAGGCTCATTGTAAATCTGTCCAGAGACCTCAGAAGTCAAGTCCTATCTATCTTTGTGCTTTCCCCCTGTTGCATATCAGAGCACAAATATCTCTTTGATGGGAGCTCTTCTGTGTGTCTAGTGCCCCAATTTTTATGTCTGGTGCCATGATTTTTGTGGCTACTTCCCAAGGAACACTCCATGAACACCTATTTCTGGTGGTGAGGGGACTTGCCTTCCTAGGTCCCAAGGGACTGTAACAACTGGAGAGACAGTTCTAAGCAGGCTACCACATCTATGACACTGTATAAACAGTAGATTGAAATACACCCTCAGTGTTTATTTCTCTGGAAAATGCCTACTGTCTTGGGCTGAAGTGTTAGCATCAGTAGCAGGCTTCAAGTTGACACACATCTAGAGGCCTACCTTTGTACTTCTTAGGGAATGTAGGAAGGAGAACATCTTTGCTCTATCCCTCTGCCTCATTACAACTTGCTGGCATCTTCCAGAGAGGAGCTTAGCCACACCCAGAACCCTGGTTTATGCAACTGTCACCCAGGGGACACCTCCATGTGCCTGGTCTTGTGGCCAGGAGGGCTTATGTTTGTTGACCCACAGGATGGTATATATTTGTCTACTTTAAAAGCTTCTGCCTGAGAGTCTTGCTTCCTATCAGCCTGAATCTAGGTGCTGACTGAGAATCATCCTCCCATTGGCACACAGACAAGTCTTGCCACACTCTTCAAAATGGGGAGTGATTAAAAATAAAATAGATTGCTTGGAACATCACAAAGGTTGGAGAACAACTAAGAGCTAGGACAAGGATGAATGACATCCAGATCCAGGAAGCTCAGATACTTCCAAATAAGATAAACCCAAGAAACCTACAGTAAGGCACATTATATATAAATGACAAAAGTTAAAGACAAGGAGATAATCTTAAAAGTAGCAAAGAAAAACAACTTATTATATACAAGGGAACCCCCATAAAACTGGTTTTTCAGCAGAAACTTTGTAGGCCAAAAAGGAGTAAAGCGATATATTGAAAGTACTAAAATAGGAAAAACAAACAAACAAACAAAAAAACCCCAACCAAGAATACTATGCCCATAAAAGTTATCACTCAAAGATTTGAGATAAGAGCTTTCCATACAAGCAGATAGCAAGAGTTCATCACAACTATACTGGCCTTGCAAGAAATATTAAAGGGACTTCTTTCAGCTGAAAATAAAGGGTGCTAATTAGTAATAAGAACCCATGTGAAAGTATACAGCTCACTGGTAAAGGTAAACGTGTAGTAAAGGTAGTAGATTTTTCACTTACAAAGCTGGTATGAAGGTTAAAAAACAAATGTAGTAAAAGTAACTATACAATAATCAGATATGACATACACAAGATAAAAAGAAATAAAATGTAACATTAAAACCATAAAAAAATGGGAGGGAACAAACTTACCAACTTAAAATAGGCTGTTATAAATAGGTTGTTATATGTAAGCTTCATGGCAGCCATAAAGCAAAAACCTATTGTAAATACACAAAAGCTAAAGACAAAGTTATATAAATACACCACTAAGGCAAATCATTAAACCACAAAAGAAGAAAGAAGAACCACAAACAGCTAGAACACACTTAACAAAATGGCCATAAGTATATACCTGTCAATAATTTCATGTAAGAGTCATCTGAGTTCTGGCCAAGATGGAGGCATAGATAGAAATGCTTCACTTCCTCACACAACCAGAAGAAGGATAACAACCAATTTAAAAACAAACAACAATAACAACAACAAAACAACTAGAACTGCCAGAAAATCAAACTGCATGGAAGTCTGGCAACCAAGGAGATAAAGCAACATTCATCCAGACTGGTAGGAGGGGCAGCCGGGGCAGGGAGGAAGCACAGCAAGGCAACAGACTATCTGGGGAAGGGAGGGACTGGCAGACCAGGATATCCCACATTCGTGTGTGGATAAACAGGGAGGAACAACTGGGGAGCAGGACAGACTGCACAACCCAGAGTTCCAGCGTGGGGAAACTAAAGACTCAAAATCTCAGGCTGTGAGAACCTGTGGGGGTTGTGGTGGTAGGAGAAACTTCCAGTCTCACAAGAGAGTCTGTTGGAGAGGCCCACAGGGTCCTAGAATGTACACAAACTCACCCACCTGGAAATCAGCACCTGAAAGGGCACACTCTGCTTGTGGGAAGTGAGAGAAACTGGGGAGAGAATCAAGCAAGAGGCAATGTTCCCTCTCTGACCCCTCCCCCACAGATAGAGCCACAGCGCAGCCAAGAGGGTTGCCCTGCCCTGGCGAATACCTAAGGCTCCGCCCCTTAAAATGTAAGAGGTGCTCTGAGACAAAGAAATATGGCCCAAATGAAAGAACAGATCAAAATTCCAGAAAAAGAACTAAGCAACGAGAAGATGGACAGCCTATCAGATGCAGAGTTCAAAACACTGGTAATCAGGATGCTCACAGAAATGATTGAGTTCGGTCGCAAAATAAAGGAAGAAATTAAGTCTATATAATGTGAAATAAAGGAAAATACGCAGAGAATGAACAGTGAATGGAAGGAAGCTGGAACTCAAATCAATGATTTGGATCAAAAGGAAGAAATAAACATCCAACTGGAACAGAATGAAGAAACAAGAATTCAAAAAAAGGAGAGGCTGAGGAATCTCTGGGACAACTTTAAATGCTCCAACATCTGAATGATAGGGGTGCCAGAAGGTGAAAAGGAAGAGCAAGAAATTGAAATCTTATTTGAAAAAATAATGAAGGAAAACTTCCCCAATTTGGCGAAGGAAATAGACTTCCTGGAAGTCCAGGAAGCTCAGAGAGTCCCAAAGAAACTGGACCCAAGGAGGAACACACCAAGATACATCATAATTAAGTTACCCAAGATTAAAGATAAGGAGATAAGGAGAGAATCTTAAAAGCAGCAAGAGAAAAGGAGACAATTACCTACAAAGGAGTGCCCATAAGACTAGCAGCTGATTTCTCAAAAGAAACCCTGCAGGCACGAAGGGGCTGGAAAGAAGTATTCCAACTCAGGAAAGGCGAGGACCTACACCCAAGATTACTCTATCCAGCAAAGCTATCATTTAGAATGGAAGGGAAGATAAAGTGCTTTCTAGATAAGGGCAAGTTAAAGAAGTTCATCATCACCAAGCCCTTATTATATGAAATGGTAAAGGGACTTATCTAAGAAAAAGAAGATCAAAACCATGAACAGTAGAATGACAACAAACAACTATCAACAACTGAACCTAAAAAAACAAAAACAAAAACTCAGCAAACAACTAGAACGAGAACAGAAGCAGAGAAGTGGAGATCACATGGAGGGTTATCAGTGAGCACAGAGAGGGGAAGATGGGTGGGGGGAAGGTACAGAAATAAGAAGCATAATTGGTAGGCATAAAATAGACAGGGGGAGGTTAAGAATAGTATAGGAAATAGAGAAACTGAAGAACTTATATGTATGACCCATAGGCATGAAATAAAGTGGGGGAATGCTGGTGGGGAGGATGAAGGGTGGAGGGGGATAAAGGGCGAAAAAATTGGGACAATTGTAATAGCATAATCAATAAAATATACTTTAAAAATTTTAAAAATAATTACTTTGATGTAAATGGACTAAATTCTTCAACAAAGACATAGAATCAGTAGATTTTTAAAAACCCAAGATACATCTATATGCTGCGTATAAGAGACTCACTTTAGATGTAAGAACACACACAGGCTGAAAATGAAGAGATGGAAAAAGATGTGCTATGCAAAGGAAAACCAAAAGAAATTTGTACTAGCTACATGTATATCAGAAAAACAGACCTTAAACAAAGACTGTAATAAGAGACAAAGAAGGGCATTATAAAATGATCAAGGGGGGTCAATCCAACAAGAGAATATAATATACATATATATTTATTCATCCAAAGTAGGACCACCTAAATATATAAAACAAATATTAGCGGTCCTAAAGTAAAAAGTAGATAGCATTACAAAAATAGTAAGGGACTTTAATACATGACTTACATCAATGGATAGACCCAGATAGAAAATTAATATGAAACATTAGAATTAAATGATACATTAGACCAGATGAAATTAATAGATACTTACAGAACACTTCATCCAAAAGAAACACAATACCCATTCTTCTCAAATGCACATGGAACTTCAAAATAGAGATCATGTGAGGCCACAAAAGAAGTCTTAATAAATTTAAGAAGATTAAAATAGTATCAACATTTTTCATACAAAAATGATATGAAAATAGAAATTAATTACATGAAGAAAATGGGAAAATTCACAAATATATAAAGATTAAACAGGATGTTACTGAACAACCAATGGGTCAACAAAAAATATCAAAATAAAAAATATATAAAATACCAATATTTATGGGATGAATCAAAAGCAATTCTAAGAGCAAAGGTCATAGCAATAAATAGGGAGCTGAAGAAATAAGAATAGACAATTTTAACAATACATTAAAAAAATTATACACCATAATCAAGTGGGATTTTTACCAGGTTTGCCAAGGGTGGTTCAATATCCACAAAACAACTGTGATTCATTACATCAACAAAACCAAGGATAAAAATATATGATCATCTCAAAAGATGCAGAAAAGGCATGTGACAAAATTCAACATCCATTTATGACGAAAACTCTTGACAAAGGCCATAAATAACAAGCCCACAGCTGATATTATACTCAATGGTAAAAAGATGAAAGCTTTTCCTCTAGGATCAGGAACAAGACAAAAATGTGCACTCTCACCACTATTATTCAGTATAGTATTGGAAGTCCTACGTACAGCAATTAGACAAGAAAAAGAAATAAAAGGCACTCAAATTAGAAAGGAAGAAGTAAAATTGTCACTATTTGCAGCTAACATGATACTACATATAGAAAACCCTGAAGAATCCATGAAAAAACTAATACAATTAATAGAAGAATTCAGTGCAGTTGCAGGATACAAAATCAATACACAGAAATTGCTTGTGTTTCAATATACTAATAAATGAACAGAAGGATAAATTAAGAAAACAATCTCATTTACAATTACATCAAAAATAATAAAATACTTAGGAATAACTTTAACCAAGGAGGTGAAATACATGTAGTCTGAAAACTATAAAACACTGAAAAAAGAAATTGAAGGTACAAATAAATGGAAGAATATATAGTACTCATGGATTGCAAGGATTAATAGTGTTAAAATGATAATACTATCCAAAGTAATCTACATGTTCAATGCAATCCCTATCAAAATACCAATGGCATTCTTCTAAAAATTAGAACAAATAACTCTCTGATTTATATGGAATTATAAAAGACCTCAAATACTAAGGCAATCTTGAGAGAAAAAAAAAAGTTGGAGGCATCACACTCCCTAGAGGGTGTTATGCTAAGTGTAGTAAGTCAGACAGAGAAAGACAAATATCATATAGTTTTACTTACATGTGTAATTCGAAAAAACAAAACAAAACAATAGATTCATAGAAGCATAGATCAAACTGATGTTTACCAGGAGGGATGGAGTAGGGAGATGGGTGAAAAAGGTGAAGGGGAATATAGTCAATAATGCTGGGATAAATTTGCAGTGACATAATACATTGTAAGGTATATAAACACTGAGCCGCTATATTTTACATCTGAAACTAATATAATATTGAATACCACCTCTACTTAAAAAAATAAAAATTAAGTTGCACACCTGAAATTTATATAATATTGCAAACCAAGTTACCTCAGTAAAAGATAAATTGAAAAATTAAAAAAGAAAGGTCTCAAATAAACAACCTAACTTTACATATCAAGGAAATAGAAAAAGAAGACCAAATAAAACACAAAGTTAGTAGAAAGAAAGAAATAATAAAGATTGAAGCAGAAAAAAATAAAATCGAGAGTTAAAAGACAATATAAAAGATCAGTGAAACTACGGCCTGGTTCTTTGAAAAAACAAAATTGACAAACTCTTAGTAAGACTGACCAAGAAAAAAAGTGGGAGCATTCAAATAAATAAAACCAGAAAGAAAGGAAATGTTACAATTGATAACACAGAAATTAAAAAAAATATAGAGACTTCTATGAACAATTATATGGCAACAAATTGGACAATCAAGAATAAATGGACAAATTTCTTGAAATACAACTTAGAAATACAACCTGCCAAGACTGAATCATGATGAAAGAGAAACTCTGAAAAGATTGATTACTAGTTAGGAGATAGAACCAGTAATCAAAAATCCTCCAACAATCACATGTCTGGGATCAGATGGCTTCACTGGTAAATTCTACCAAGCAATCAGAGAAGAATTAATGTCAATCCTTCTCACACTTTTCCAAAAAATGGAAGAGAAGGGAACTCTTCCAAACTTCTTTTATGAAGCCAGAATTACCCTAATACCAAAACTGACAGGAATGCCACAGAAAAGAAAATCACAGGCCAATATCCCTGATGAATGAACACAGATGCAAAAATGTTCAACAACATATTAGTAAATAAAATGCAGCAATACATTAATGATCAAGTGGGATTTATTCCAGGGATGTACAAATGGTTCAACACTGACAAGTCAGTCAATATGATACACTACACTAATGAAATGAATAAAAAATCATAGGAGTCTCTCAATAGATGCAGAAAAGCATTTGACAAAATTCAAGCTAGGTTCAGCATAAATCCCATTTATGATTAAAAAAACACCTCACAAAGTTAGTATAGAGGGAATGTACTTCAACAGCTAACATCACATTCAACAGTAGAAGCTGAAAGCTTTTTCTCTAAAATCAGGAACAAGACAAAGATACCCACTCTCATCACTTTTATTCAGCATAGTACTGGAAATCATAGAGCAATTAGGCAAGAAATAAAAGGTACTCAAATTATGAAGAAGAAAGTAAAACTGTCACTATTTGCAAATGACATGATATTATATAGAGAGAACCCAAAAGACTTCATCAAGAAGAGTTATAACTGAACAAATTCAGGTAATTGCAGGATACAAAATCAATACACAGAATTTCCTGCATTTTTATATACTATTGAACTATCAGAAAGAGAAATTGAGAATACAATCCCATCTATATTTCTCCCCCTTTCTCCCCATTTACAGCATCAAAAATAATTAAATGTCTAGGAATAAATTTAACCAAGAAGGGCCTGTATATTGAAAACTATAAGATATCAATAAAAGAAATTGAAGAAGATATAAATAAATGGAAATGTATTTTGTTTATGGATTGAAAGAATATTGTTAAAATGTCATACTACTCAAAGCAATCTACAGATTCAATGCAATCCCTATCAAAATTCCAATGGCATTTTCTACAGAAATAAAACAAATTAATTGTAATAATTGTATGGAACCACAAAATCCCTGAATAACTAAGAAAATCTGGAGAAAGAAAAATAAAGCTGGAGGTGTCATGCTCTCTGATTTTGAACTCTATTACAAACGATAGTAATCAACGCAGTACGGTATTGGCATAAGAAAAGACATAGACCAGTGGAACAGGATAGAGTGCCCAGAAACTAACCCACAAATACATGGTCAATTAATTTATGACAAAGGAACCAATAATATACAATGGTGATAAGACAGTGTTTTCAATAAATGCTACTGGGAAAATTACACTGCCATATCCAAAAGAATAAATATGGACTACTATTTACACTATACACAAAAAGTAACTCAAAATAGATTAAAGACTTAAATGTATGACCCAAGACCATAAAAACTCCTCAAATATAATATAGGTGTTAAACTCCGTGACATGGGTCTTGAATGGGAGAAGATATTTGTAAATGATATGTCTGATAAGGAGTTAATACTCAGAACATATAAAGAATTCATAAATTGAAACCAAACCTCCCCCAACCAAACAATCCAATTGAAAAAATGTGCAGAGGGTCTGAATGAACATTTCTCCAGAATGAGCATACACATGGCCAACAGACATATGAAAAGATGTTCAACATCACTAATCATCACAAAAATGCAAATCGGAACCACAGTAAGATATTCACAATAAGATATTAAAATGTCCTTGTTATAAGTAGTAGGTCGTCAGTCTTACTGCATCATCAGCTACCATCCCTAGGGCCAGTGTGGGTGAGACGCTCTCTGCGGCTTTCCTGTTATTAGTGAAACTCCTTCCTTCCTATGCTTCCTCTGCCTCCCACTGCTCAAACTGTCCATCCCGACTCACAGGGAACCATCCTGCAGGCAAGCTGTATAACCAGGTGACTGTGCTGTCATCCACTATTCTAGTCAAACTGTCTTAGCATTTTCCTTATCTTGAATTCTTTTTGCAGATTACCTTATTTCTCTTATAAAATTATTAATGTGCATTTTTACTAAGTCACTGCTTAATGAAACATTCTATTTTCAATCGGATGATCCTGAGGATGGACTCTCGATCCTAGGAGTCATGATTATAATATCATTAACCTTCCCACACCGAGGCTGAGATGTTGGGGCTGGATGTCTGGAATACGGTATGTTCCTTAATTCTCAAATCTTCATGGCACAGGCAATCCTCAATCAGATTTCTAACAGATATTCTGTTTCTCTAAGGTAGAAACCTATTTTATATTTAAGATTAAAAACTTCTTAACCCTGGCAGGATAGCTCATTTGGTTAGTGCATCATCCCAATAGGCCAAGGTGGAAGGTTCAATCCCTGGTCAGCACTTACGAGAATCATCCAATGAATGCGTAAGAGGGAACGACAAATCGATCCTTCCCTCTTGTTCTTACTCTCTCACTCTCCTTTCCTCTCTCTCTAAAATAAATGAATAAATAAATAAATAAAAGTCAAAATAAAATATTTTCTAGACAAAGGAATTCTAGAACATGATAATTATATGATATTGGTATAATGTTTCAAAACCTAGAAAATTATAAAGGCTATTTCAGAATGTTTATAGGCTTCTTAAAGTTATTTTTAAAGATCCTATACAGTTCTTACTTATTAAGGTTAATTTTTTCTTCAAGGAAAGAATAGTGAAAGTGTATATTTAATATTAGGCTTTTAAATACTTACAGGAAATGATTTACCATGGTATTTATATTTATAATTCTATAATTCCAAGAAATATAGTTTTAAAAAGCTCCATTGAAATGAAACTTTGTAAAAGAGGATAATATCCTATGTTACTCGTTTCATTTAAAGCTTTGTCAATTGAACGTCAATTGAAAATTCTTTCTTTTTTTTCACCTGAAAATTTTATTTTTGTTTACCCTAAACTTGTCAATTGTTTTTTTCCTAGAACAGCTTTATCTTGATACCCAGCTACACTCACTGGAAACGTAGTAAAAACTACTTAGTGACTCCACCTGGAAGTTATAACCATACAACTAAGATGTTTTGAATAAAAGCCTATCCATATGCCAGACAAACTTTAGGAACTCTTATCATCTCTTCTGTTATAGAAACTGTCTCCGGGAGTAGTTTGATCAAGGGCCAGACAGCCAACTTCCTTAAATGAGACAAAATTTTAAGTTTCCCACTATCACTGTAAATAAGAAATCTTTCTTTCAGCCCTGGCTGGTGTAGCTCAGTGGATTGAGCGCGGGCTGGGAACCAGAGGGTCTCGGTTCGATTCCCAGTCGGGGCACATGCCTGGGTTGCAGGCCAGGTCCCCATGAGGGCCATGTGAGAGGCAACCATACATTGCTGTTTCTCTGTTTCTCTCCCTCTCTTTCTCCCTCCCTTCCCCTCTTTCTAAAATTAAAATAAAATCTTAAAAAAAAAAAAAAAAAAAGAAATCTTTCTTTCAAATACAAAATCAATTTCCTCAATTGGACAATGAATTATAATTTAATGATTTTTCTCTTCACTTCAAACAGTGACCTATACATTTGTTTAAGTAATAATAAATTTCTTCCTAGTTTTGTGAAATAAAAAAAATCAAATGTGTCAGAGATGCTACTAAAAATATTTCACCTATCAAATATATGGCCTGTGCATTGAAACACAAAAATTTTTCCAATTAATTTTCAAATCTTATAGATCCTCTATTTTATAAAATATCATCTTTAAAATAATTTGAATGAATGCTTTAACAAAAACTGATTCATAAGGCCCTATTACCATAATCATCAGTTTTAACAAGTCTCCTAAATATGTTCTGCATTAGTTTTCTTAATTATTAGATGTCAATAACATGGACAGATTTTTGATATAACAGAACATTTAATTACTTCAGTTTCCCTTCAACACACAAGTCACTTGCTGATGATTATATTGGCCATTTCCATTGGTTGGCCGGAGGCTCTTCCACTATCGGCTCCCATGGTTTCCATTGTATCATTTTTCTCGCCAGACTTAGTTCATTTTCAGCCTGAAGAATCACCTCTTCTATTTGGCCACCCTGAAGTTGGTCTTCTAATTTTTTAACATCTGGTTCCGCTTTAACCATATCCAGCTTCTCACTTGTAATCTGTTCTGTGTACTTTCTATATGCTGCATTTTTAGGGATTTGCTCAAAAACATCAAGAATTTTTGCGTACAATATTTTTCGCCTCTCGTGTGGACTCGCAGATACCGCGAACCTCGCAAGGCCAGCAGTCTTCTCCAGCAAGCCCGCCATGACAGCGCCGAAGACAGTGAAAATGATTTCTTATGATCAAGTTTTGATTGGAAGTTGCCCTAAAAGTCCATTGTTTTCATTTGATAACACTATCAAATTAAATATTCAAATACAATAAAACATCATTATCACAGTGTTCAGAAGCATCTTCTAATAGGGGCAAACACACAAAATGATGTCTAAAATAATCTTTTTATTCTAAATATAGTGATGTCATTAAAATTTTAAAAAATACCAACAGGAAGAAAAATAATAATTTGATACCTAAAATAAAGTTATTGTGGTAAATTTCTTTCCAGAATTGTCTGTGCATAGATTTTCTTACACACTTGTCAACAAGTAATGTATGCCATTTTTTTTTTAAGATCTTATTTATTTTTTTAGAGAGAGGAGAAGGGAGGGAGAAAGAGCAATGTATGGTTGCCTCTCACATGGCCCCCACTGGGGACCTGGCCTGCAACCCAGGCATGTGCCCTGACTGGGAATCGAACCGGGACCGTCTGGTTCCCAGCCTGCGCTCAATCCACTGAGCTACACCAGCCGGGCTAATGTATGCAATTTTAAATTATGTTTTTTGCGACCTGGCTGGTGTGGCTCAGTGGATTAAACGCTGAGTAAAAAAAAAACAATTTTTACTCATTGATTCTCTTATTTTTGGTTAATTGTATAGTTTCAGTTTCTTCTTGTTTAAATAAAATATCTATCACCTATTTATCTAGTTATAGTTTAATGTGTGTTTTTGGGTTTGCTGTTAGGATAAACTTCTAGGAGTAAAATGACTGGATCAGAATGGTTTAATAGTTTATACTATCAACAACATAAGATGATACCCACTATAGGTCAAAACACTGCTAAATTTGGCTGGTAGAGAGTGCAACTCACAAGTAAAGATTAAATCTTCAGCTTTATGATCCATATATCAAATTCTAATATATGTTCCTTTCAGTGCAAAGAATAAAGATTTTATTACCACCCTACAAAAAAACCCCACCTGGTATTCATTTTCCATTATTGCTTTCTTATGTATATGCGTATGTAAGGTTTCCATATTTTACCCACTAAATCACTTTCACTGTTTCTAGAAATTTGTATGCTTCCTTTCTACATCTTGAAAGTTTTTTCAAAATGCCCAGAGCTAACCCTGCAGCAGAGACCAAACAACACGGTCCTCGTTATGCAGTGTGAACTTGGCGTTGCCCAACCCTGGGTACATTTTTAGGCCTCTCTGCATCCAGGTGTGGCTGTGGATTAGTTCCTGCCAGGAGAAGGTGAACAGAAGGGAGCTCTGTCGCTTTGCACCTTTTTGGATTTACAAGCAGCAGGGATGCCTTTCTCCATCCTCTGAGAAATCTGAGGAGCTGCAGCTGTGTGTCCACCTAACCCCCAGTGGGGACAGATCACCCCTCAACCTCTCGGCTACATGTCCCTTCCTCCTGGGACACCCTTCCTGCCAGCTGATCCTGGGCAGGCCCATGGAAGCTTCTTTCATCTCTTCTGGAGCCTGACAAAGATATTCTTACATCAGTCCTTTCACATTTTTTTTTTGAAGATTTTATATATTTTTAGAAAGAGGGGAAGGGAGGGAGGAAAAGAGGGTGAGAAACAGTGATGTGAGAGAGAAACAGGGATCAGCTGCCTCTCATACTCACCCCGACCAGGGACGGGGCCCACAAGCCAAGCACTTTGTGGGTAGATACCCACACCCGTCGGGGCTCTCACATTCACCCTTAAATGCCTCCTGGGACACCCGTGTAAAACGAGTCCTTCACTTGGGGGAGGGGGAGTCCTGCCCCTCTGTGACTAGTCTCATACTACTGTCCCCCTTTGCCTTTGTGGGCAGAATTCATCTCAACTGAAACACTGAGGAGTTCCAAAACTCCTTCGGGAAGATGAGCACAGGTCAACCCTATTCTCAGATCCCTCAATGTAAAAGGGAGTTCACCTGCAAGGTTCAGCCCGCACGGAGGGGCGTGGGCAGTCCAGTCCACTCTCCAGTTTCACTGGAAGGCTCTCTCCCTCCTCTCAGCTGGAGAACAAGCAGGAAGAAACTGGCTTGGCCACCTCATGTGTATTTTCAAATCTTCATTTTCCCATCCCTCAACCTTTTGCTCTTAAACTTAGGAGAAAACAATTTTCTAGTTTCTTTCTTGGCCTATTTTTAAAAACTCACCTAGTGTACTGGAGACTCTATTTCAAAAAATGAGTGGGAGACAGTGTTCTTCACCCGGACCCTGAAACTCATTAATGCTTCCAGTTACTTTTCCACTTTTTCCCTTCCAAAAAATAGCACTAGACTATAGCTGCTGTTCTGTAATGTGCTTTAACTTCTAAAATGGCAAGAATTTATCATATAATACATATATACCTGTATTTTCACTTTAATATCTTTACTGTAATTCACTGAGTGCAGCCCACTATATTGAAAATACCCTAACTATCCAATAAGGACATTTAGGTTCCTTCCAGTATTTCTTTATAATAAATAATACCCAGAACATACTGTATCGAACCCTTGTACATTTGCACACTCATAGTCCCTGAGAATGGAATTGCCGGCAAAGAGCTTCTGCACATGAGGGCTTCTTTATGCACATGGTCAAAATGGCCAGACGGGATCTGCAAATTTACAACTGAATCTGCAGTCTGGTGAGCATCCATTTCCCTCCATTCCCTCTAACACTGGGTATTATGAATAACTTCTAAATAATATGATGTTATTAGATATAAATCTGTTAAGAAGGCCATCCTGCTGCTAGGAGAACATTTAACAGTCTTGTACCAGGAACATGACTCCCCCCTGCATACACAGGAGATTGGTTTTCACTGACTCCAAAGAGGAAGTTAATCTTTCTACTCAAAGTGCTTTAAAATCCCTCCCATCAATACAGCACCCAGAGCACCCTGTCAGATGAGAATCCTGAAACGCAACACTCTACCAATAATAAAAGGCAGTTATTATACTTTGAAAAACTGACAACTCAGAAAAAAAAATGGAAAAATTCTTAGAAACACACAACTTACCAAGACCGAATCAGGGAGAAATAGAAAATCTAAACAGACCAATTACTATTAAGGAAATTGAATTAGTAATCAAAAATCTCCCAGTGAGGAAAAGCCCAGGACCACAGGCTTCACCTGTGACTTTTACCAGACATTTAAAGAATTAACACCAGTCCTTCCCAAACTTTTCTCAAAAGTTTGAAGAGGAGGGAATACTTCAAGATTCACTTTGTGAGGTCAACATTATCCTGATAATCCTGGGTAAGGACACTACTAGCAAAGAAAACTACAGGCTCACATTCCTGATAAATACAGATGCAAAAATTCCCAACAAAATACTAGCAAATCCAAATCAGCAGCACATTAAAAAGATCATTCACCACCATCAAGTGGGACTAATCCCGGGGAATGCAAGGCTGGGGGAACATCTGCAAATCAGTTAATGTGCCATACATATCACATTAATAGAATTAAAGAAAAAAATCTTTTCGATCAGCTCAATAGATACAGGAAAAAAATTGACAAAACTCAACACCTGTTCATGTAAAAACACTTAACAAAGTAGGCATAGAAGGAGCATATCTCAACATAATAAAAGCCTATATGACAAACCCTCAGCTAACATTATTCTCAGTGGTGAAGGGTTGAAAGCTTTCCCTCTAACATAAAAAGCCAAGGATGCCCACTCTCACTGCTCCTATTCAACAGAGTACTGGAAGTGCTAGCTAGAGCAATCGAGCAAGAAGAAATAAAGACATCAGAATTGGAAAGAAGTAGGAACATTTTTTCTATTTGCAGATTACATGATCTTGTATATAGAAATTCCTAAAGACTCATCCAAGAAACTGTTAATACTAATATATAAATTCAGTAAAGTTGAAAAATACAAAATTAACATACACAATCAGTAGCACTTCTAGACACTAACAAATTTTCTAAGAAATAAAAAATCCTATTTACAATAACATCAAAACAATAAAATACTTAGGAATAAATTTACCCAAGGAAATAAAAGATCTCTACTCTGCAAACTACAAGACATTGATGAAAGAAACTGAAATAAACACAAATAAATAGAAAGGTATACAACATTAATGGATTATAAGAATATTGTTAAATATCAATACTGTCAAAGATATTTGCACCCCCTCTATATCAAAAGCTACCTATATATTTAATGCCACCCCTATTAAGATTCCAATGGCTTTTTTTAACAGAAACTGAAAAAATTTTCCTGAAACTTATATGGCAGCACAAAGAGCCCACATAGACAAAGAAATCCTGAGAAAAAAGAACAAAGCAGGTGAAATCAAACTTCCTGATTCAAGCTATCCTATGAAGCTATAGTAACCAAAACATTATGGTACTGGCATAAAAAGACAAAAAAAACCTAAAAGAACAACATAAAGAGCTCAAAATAAACCCATGCTTATATGGTTAATTAATATATGACAAAGGAGGCAAGAATATACAATAGAGAAAAGACAGTTTCTTGAACAAATGGTGTTGGGAAAACTAGACAGATGCAAAAAAAAAAAAAAGAAGAAAGAAAGAAACTAGACCATTTTCTTCTGCCATATAAACAATAATCTCAAAGTGGCTTAAAGACTTAAATGTAAGACCGTAATATTCCTAGAAGAAAACTAGGAGTTTTCTTTCTTTACTGCCAAGAGAGGCAGTAAACTCTTTGGCATGGGTCTTAGCAATATTTTTTGGGAGATGTCTCCTAGGGCAAAGATAATAAAAGCAAAAATAAAGAAGTGACACTACATCAAATTAAAAAGCTTTTGCACAGTGAAAAAAACCATCAACAACAACAAAAAAATTAAAAAGCAACCTACAGAAGGGGAAAATATATTTGCTAATGCTATATCTGATAAGAGGTTAATATCCAAATATATAACGAACTCATACAACTCAATGTCAAAAACATCCAATAAAAAATGGGTAGAGGACCTAAACAGACATTTCTCCAGAGAGGACACATGTCCAACATCACCAATCATCAGAGGAATGCAAATCAAAGCCAAGATGAGATATTACCGCACACCTGACAGAATGGCTATCATCAATAAATCAACCAACGAGTGTTGGCTAGGATGTGGAGAAAAAGGAATCCCTGTGCACAGGTGGTGAGATTGTAAATTGGTGCAACCGCCATGAATAACAGTGCGGAAATGCCTCAAAAAATGTAAAAGTAGAACTACCAGCAATTCACTTTTGGGTTTTTATCTGAAGAAATCCAAAGCATTAATTTGAAGAGCTATATATATGCCTATGCTCATTGCAGCATTATTTACAACGGCCAAGATATAGAAGGTGCCCATTAATGGATGAATGAATAAAGAAAATGTGGTTTATGTAGACAATGGAATATTACTCATCCATGAAACAGAATAAAATTTTGCTATTTGCAACAACATGGATGGGCCTAGAGAGGATTATGTCAAGTGAAGTAAGTCAGGCAGAAAGACAGATACCACATGATTTCACTTACATGTGATATCTGAAAAAAAAACCAGAAACAAACTCATAGATATAGAAAATAAACTGATGGTTTCAGAGGGAAGGAGGGTGTGGGGATGGGCAGAAAAGGAAAAGGGGATTGAGCAGTGCAAACTTTCAGTTATGAAAACAAGTCACAAGTATATAAGGTATAGCAAGAAAAATATAGTCAAGAATACCATTATCACTGTCTATTGTAATAGATAGCTACTAGACTTATTGTGGTGATCACCTGAAAGCTATGTAAATGTTGACTCACTATGTTGTACACCTGGAACTAATATAATATTGTATGTCGACTATAATTAAAAATAAAGTTTTGAAATGATGGAATCATGAAATTAAAGATTAAGTCATATCATGCCAATAAACTATTTAGTACCTTCTTCATTGCTCCAGCTGGTCTGACGAGACATTTCTCACACTCCCTGCTCCTCATCATGCTTCCTGGGGAAAACTATAACTCTACACAGGTGAATTATGCCAGCACCCCTCTTCACAGGCTTCTCGAAACATCACCTTATCTTTGTCCTTAGAGCCTTGGCAACATAATTACCAATTTAGGGGGAGATCTTGCCTGACTGTGTTCCACATAGTAGGAGGTAAATGTTTGTGGTTTTTGAATTGAAAAAGCAAAGCACAGCACAGAACACAGCAGGACATAGAAGAAGAGGCATATTTCAGAACGCCTCCGTTTTTCCCTGTTCCTTATCTATGTTCCTGGTGCTGCCACCTACTCGGTCAGACCACCTGATGATGTCCTACCTCCACCTCTAAATGAAGGTGAGCACTATCAGTTCTTAATTTTACCTCCTAAAAATACCTCTCTTGATTGCCCTCACATTCTCTGGTCTGATTAGGTAACACTACTCTAATTGGTTTCTTTCTTTTTAATGCATTTTTTTTCAATTACAGTTTATATTCAATATTACAGTTGACATTTTTGGTGTACAGCCTAGTGATTAGGCCGTCCTATACTTTACAAAGAGGTTCCGCCCGAAATTTCAAGGTGGGTGCTTGAAGTATCAAGGGGGGCCTAATTGGTTTCTTGCCTATGACAGCAGAAGGGGAGGATAGTTTTGCAGAAGAAATCCACATGGTCTTTCTAAAGTAAAATACTCGATCATATTAATCCCTCATTTAAAATCTTACAGTGGTTCTCCATTGCTTAGTGATAAACACAAATCTTTAAGTTTTCATTGTTTTTTGTCTTTTACAAACTTCCCCCCAATCTCCCTGTCCTGCCCCACTTCCCGCCGTGTTATATCCTACTACTCTTAACCTAGATAATTTAGGTGTAAGCATTCCCGGCTGGCCTATGCATTTTCTTAAGCTTTACTTCCTTTGGATGCCCTTCCTGCTATTTCCGTCACTCCTGGTGCACCCACGCTCAGCAGACAGACTTGTCTGAAGTACCACCACCTCTCTAGAACTTTTCCCAACTTCCCTAGCAGTTAGTTGCTGCCTCTCTTGGTTTCCTGCAGGCAGATTCTTCACTCAGTACATACCGAGTGCTTAATATGTTTAAGGCATTAAGGTACCTAGATAGGAAAGATATAGTCCCCGCCCTCAAAGATCTCAGTCCAGCGGGGCACTTAAGCTGAGCCTAAAACAATTAATATTGTGAATCATTGTGTTTTAGTCTTTTAAGCAGCCATTTACCCTACTTAGGGTAACAGTCCCTGATTTTCTTCAGGGGATCTATCTCTCTGCCGTTCTCAGTTCTGTGGTCTGCTGGAGCAACAGGTTAGGCTAATGGACCACAGGCAGTGTGTAACCAGATCTGAGCCAATAAATGTTTTCTATTTCTCTGGGCACAGTGATTGGGTCGGAGGTGGTCATATGACTTAAGTCAATCAGCGATGCTTAGAAGCCTAGAAAGATACAGGCATGCCTCATTTGATTGCACTACACAGATGTTGCATTTTTTTTATTTTTTATTTTTAGATGTTGCATTTTTAATACAAATTAAAGGCAAGACTCTCCACCAGCAAAAAGATTCATGACTCACTTTACAGTGATGCTTTATTGTGGTGGTCTGGAACTGAAACCACTGAACATATTTCCGAAGTGTGCCAGTGTTCTCTCATCCTAGCTGGACCTGAACCTCAAGCATGTGAGTTGGAACTAGCACAGCCACTTGCCACTGCAATGACATGGTGGATTAACTCAACACATGTCAAACAGCAGGGATAAGCAGAGATGGAGAAAAACAGTCCCAGTGACAAATTTGGATGCATGAATCCAGTTAGTCCCGAAGCCAGCTTACCTTGGAAATTCAGCTCCATGAGTCAATTAATTTCCTTTATATACTTAAGCCAACATGAGTTGTCTTTTCTCCCATTTGTAACCACTAGAATCTTAACTCATACAATAAGATTTTGTCAGGTGGGACATGGGAGTAATGGAAGACAAAAATAGCATATACACGGGCATGGAGGAATAAAAAAAAAGCTACATTGCAGAATGTGGACAGGTAGATGGGAAAGAGACAATATGGGAGAAAGGGAAACTAGTCCAGATGAGTTTTAGTAGAGCAGATGAAAACTAACAAGGGCTTAAAATAAAAAGCTGAACACCCTGAAGAACCAACTGCTTTTCTGGGAACTGGAAGGGAGGGGAGAGCACAGGCAAACCCCTCCCCTAAGACAGCAGAAGCAGGAGCCACCACTCACCCCAGCAGGGCCGAGAGGAAACGGCGGGGGAACCAGCGCGGGGCTGGGAAACTTGAGCTGTAAACCGATGGACTGAGGGAGGCTCCTGGGTGTGAACAGCCCTGAGAGTTAAAAACTTCAGGAGGACCCAGGTGTAAAGGGGACCTTCCAATTTTGTGTGTTTTACCTCCAGGAGCTTGACCGGGTTCTCATAGTGAATGTGGAAGAAGAATCTCCTGTGCTTCCAGCAGGATGAAGAGGAGGGAGCCACTTTGAAATACACCAGAGCTCTGGGGTCGCTTAATGAGGCCTGCCCTCAGGGGAAACTAATCAACCAGGGCTCACCTGCTGGGCATTCTCAGAGCCAAACTGACCTGGGGAAAAGGAAACACTGAAGTTCAGCCCAATCTAGCCATCCTGTCCTACCCCAGGGGGAGAAAAACGAAGAAACACTTGTGAAGTTCACAGTCCAGAGGCACAGGCTCCCTGAAAGTCTGAGACCTCATCCCAGGTCCCCCCTCACAGCTGCATTACCAATGGTCTGTTTACGGCAATTCAATTCACCTGACCTGTTACGTACAGCTAGTAAGAAGAAAAATTACAAGGCATACCAAAAGGCAAACAAAACGAAATAACCCGCGTACAATGTGAAGAGACAGAGCAAGCATCAGAACCAGACAAGGCGGGGATGTTGGCATGGACAGAGCTGGCAACGATGACTAGGAGCTCTAATGGATAAAGCAGACAGCATGCAAGAAGAGATGGGCAATGGAGGCAGATATAAAAATCCTCAGGAATTATAAAAAGAATTGCTAGAGATCAAAAACACAGTAACAGAAAGGAAGAATCTCTCTGATGGGCTTATTGGTAGCCTGGACACAGCTGAGGAAAGAATCTCTAAGCTCGAGAATATCTCATTGGACACCTCCAACTCAGAAAAGCACAGCAGGCAAAGACTGGTAAGGACAGAGTAGAATATCCAGTCTGTGGGACAACCACAAAAGGTGTAACAGAAGAAATATTTGAACAATAATGACTGAGAATTCCCCCCAGATTAATGTCGGACCCCAAACCATAGCTCCTGGAAGTCCAAGAACACTAAGCAGGGTAAATGCCAAAATAAAAACAAAAACAACAGCAAAAAAAACTATACCTAGGCATACCATTTTTAAACTAAATAGGCATGTCATTTTCAGATTAAATAAAATAAAAAATAAAGGAAAACTTCTAAAGAAAACTGAAGGAAAAAAACACTTTACCTATAGAGAAATAAAGGTAAGAATACTATCTCAATTCCACGCAGAAACCATGCAAGTGAGAAAAGAGTGGAGTGAAATATTTAAAGTGTTTAGAGGAAAAAACCACCATCCTACAATTCTGTATCTTGGGAAATTAAACAACTTGATTTTAAAAACTGGCCAAAGGGTGTTCGCAGCCATGGTTGCTGTCTAATGCCAGCGCCTCGGCTAGCTCCCCGGGCGCCAGGAGCCCCAGCCGAAGGAGAGGGGGTAGGTGAAGAGATCTCTGTGCCATAGCTTCCACAAAGCGGACTGCCTGCAAATCGACGGGTGATAAAACACCGAGAAAGAAATTTGCTATCAAAGCCACTTGCAGGGAGTGAGCCCTCTACTGAAGGGCACAGATACCTCATCCTGACAGGCCTGGCACTGCATGAGATTAGACATTATCAGAATTCCACTGAACTTTGGATTCCCAAACTTCCCTTCCAGCGTTTGGTGTGAGAAATTGCTCAGGACTTCAAACCCGACCTGCTGTTCCAGAGTGCAGCTGTAGGTGTCTGCAGGAAGCAAATGAGGCCTATCTGGTTGGCCTCTCTGAAGACACCAAGCTGTGTGCTCTCCATGCCAAACGTGTAACAATTATGCCAAAAGACATCCAGCTAGCACGCCGCATATGCGGGTAACATGCTTAAGAATCCACTATGACAGGCAACATTTCATTCTTTAAAATAAGTTCTCTTCTTCCCATTATTGGTAGTTCTGAACATTACATTTCTTTTTCCGTGGGGCCAACAGGTACCTAAATAAAATAAAATTAAAGTATATGACTGCAAGTGGAAAATAGGGGAAAGAAATCGGGTATTGGCTGTTTTTCCATTTTCATTTGTGTGTGGATTTTTTAAAATATAAATGGGGGGACATAGAGCATGAATGCAAATCAAAATGTTTCCGTGAACAAGTTTCAGCGGTTCGACTTTATAACAATCTAAATAAACCTGTTAAACTTTTCTGGACAATGGCAGCATTTGGGTTTTTAAAAAAAAACAACAACTAAAACTCTTATTGCTGCCCCCCCCCGACCGCCCCAAAGCCTAAGACCACGACGGGCATCTCAGCAAAGAAGATGTGCAGATAGAAAATAAGCATGTGAAAAGATGCTCCACATCAAATGTCATCAGGGTGATGCAAATTAAAACAACAACGAGAGACCACTGTGCAACTATTTGGCAAGAACCCAGAACCCTGACATCACCAAAGGCTGGTGAGGATGCAGACAGCGGGAATTCACTCACGTCGCTGCTGGGAATGTGAAATG
Source organism: Micronycteris hirsuta (assembly GCA_004026765.1). Classification (NCBI taxonomy): domain Eukaryota; kingdom Metazoa; phylum Chordata; class Mammalia; order Chiroptera; family Phyllostomidae; genus Micronycteris; species Micronycteris hirsuta. The sequence continues at coordinate 46,995 of PVJI01003301.1, forward strand.
ACAGATGCTCGGAAAGACAGTTTGGTGGCTTGTTACAAAATGGGCAGGCCTCAATGTCAGGTCTAGCAGTCATGTTCCTTGGTATTTACCCAAAAGAGCTGAAAATTTGTGACCACACCAAAAACCTGTATGTGGATATTTATAGCAGCTTTATTCATAGATGCCAAAACTTGGAAGCAACGAAGATGTCCTTCAGTAGACGAGTGGATAAATAAACTGTGGTACATCCAAACAATGGGATATATTATTCATTGCTAAAAGTAATTAAGCCATCGATCATAAAAAGACAAAGAGAAATCTTAAATGCATGTTACTAAGTGAAAGCAGGTAATCTGAAAAGTGTATTTACTGTATGGTTCCAAATATATGATACTCTGGAAAAGGCACAATTATTTAGACAGGAGGAATATCAGTGTTTGCCAGGGGTTGTGTGGCACGCGAAGTGATGAATAAGCAGAGCACAGAGGATTTTTAGGGCAGTGAAGACACTCTTTACAATATCATACTGATGATGAGGTGCCATTATATATTTGTCTAACCCTCTAGAAAGTTAGAAAGTACACCACCAAGTAAACCCCAATGTAAACTATGGACTTAAGGTCCGTAATGTATCAGTGTAGGTTCAGTGAAAAATGCACCGCTTTAGTGAGGGCTATTGATGATGAGGGAGGCTATGCCTGCGGGCGGGGAGGAAGTATATAAGGGAATGTCTGCACTTTGCTCTCACTTTTGCTGTGAACCTAAAACTGCTTTAAAAAATAGTCTTACAAAACGATAAGAGCCTGAACTAGAATTATGTTCAATAGGGCTGGAGATGGGAGGACAAATGTGAGAACTATTTAGGTGGCCTTTGTGGGACCAAGTGTCCTATAGGGAAATGGGTGAGAATCATTTTAGAGCAGGGGTGTCAAAAACATTGTCACCAGGGACCACCTCAGGCTTGCGGTTGCCTTCAAAGGGTCGAACGTAATTTTAGGACGGTATAAATGTAACTACTCCTTAACTAGGGGCAAGGAGCTCAGCGCTGCCACCGGGTAAAACAAGGTGGAGGGCCGGATTCCGCCCGCAGGCCTAGTGTTTGCTGCCTGTGCTTTAGAGCTTGAATCTCAGGTTTCAAGCAGGAATAAATAGATGAATGGTAGTGTCTTGGAGAAGAATGCAGGGGGAGAAACAGGTTTTGCAAGTAAGCACACATTGTACTTGATGTTTTTTGTGGGATATAATGTCAGTAGGAACGTAGGGGTTAGAAGAGAAAACATTAGAAGTCATCTTGGAGTTACTATTTGGGGTTGTTGAGTTGCGGTGGAGACATCTGAGAAAGGTATGATGTGAGTGTGGATATAAGACCTTTGGGGACCCCAGTGTTTCATGAGCTGGTGGAAGAAGATTTCATGGCCAGAGATTTCAAAGGCAAATTTGGAAAGAGTGGTCATCGAAGCTATAAGGGAAATGAATTTCAAGAATAAAGAAACTGTTCAACTTGGTCAAATGGTAGCAGAGCTGCCAATGAAAAAGAAAAAAAGAGGTCTGAAAAGAGGTAAAAAATTTGGCAATATGGTGAATAGTTTTATTTATGGGTATAAAATCTAAATGTAATAAGAGCAAAAATAGAAATAGGAAATGTATACTACCCTATAAAAACTGCTCAAAATGGCTTAAAAAGAGAGGAAAGATTAGATGCCAGAGAGTGGTTAGCAAGAATATCTTAAGAATTTAAAATATATATGAGTATGTAAAATGTTATGCCTATCCTACTAAACTGTAATTTTTTTCCTATTTTCTCCATTCATTTTCTTGCTGGCACATGGTAGACAAGCACAGAATAACATGTCTATTACATTAGTAATAAAGAGACCCCAGCTTGCTCTGCTATATTCTTTGAGAGGCTCAAATATAATACAATGCAAAGAGGTGGTTATCTCTGTATATTTTTACCTGAGTTGATGCTCTCATATTTTCTTTGTTTAATGCTTTCCTTTTTTGGTCTCAGACATTGTAAAATTATTTTTATTAAAGCAATACATGTAAATAGTTTTACAAAGGGAAAGAGTACCTAGAACTTCTAATAAAATTGTCAGTCCTTGGCCACAGCTGTGTCGCCCCCTGAGTCTCCAGAGGCAATAATTTTCACTGTGCTCATCTCTTTCGTCTTATATTTTCTTCCAGATTTCTCGTTTATGTGACTAAACTGCAATCTTCTGGTTTTCCCACTTTAGCCATTCTTTATCAACTACTCATTAGTGAAGACGTGGATTTAGCCTTTCTAGGCCACCTTTTTCCTCTACTTTTCTTTCCGTTGTGTTTTCCCCCAAAAGTTACATCATGACTTCGGGTTAAGTTAATATTCTGTGCTTTATTAGGATACATAAATATTGTTCTCTTCCGAATCCCACAGTGCTCTGTGATTACACTCGTTCTGGACCAACTTTGGTTTTCCTTGGATTTGATCATCTCTTAGTCCCTTTGTTTAGATTCCTTTGTATCTCTCATGGTTAGAACTGTAGGACCACTTTCAATACAGCCGAAAGTATCACGTCATCTATTTGTCCTGTCCACACCGCCACCCACGACCCATCTCTCTCTCTTTCTCTCTCTGTCTGAACTTCCTTGTCTTCCAGAAATACCTCAGGGCTGGACAGTAGTCATCCTGGGACTTCCCTCAATGCCATTTTAGGAAAATTCCTTGACCTCTTTCCTCTGTTTGATTTCCTACTTTCTGGGCTGGGTTCTTTCCTCCTGGCTTATATCTTCCTTTTGGTGGATCCTATCCTTCTTTTTTAAAAGACTTTGCTTGCTATGAAATGCCTTTATTCTACCTGTTATGGGATGAATTGTGTCACCCCAAATTCCTATGTTGAAGTCCCAACTGCAAGTACCATGTGACTGTATTTGGAAAGAGGGTCCACAAAGCAGTAATTGAGCTGAAATGACTCTGGTAGGGTGGCCCTAATCCAATTGACTGGCGTCCTTATTAGAGAAGGAAATTTGAACACACAAAGAGACGTCAGGCACACACACAAAGGTAAGGCTCTGTGAGGACACAGCGAAAAGGTGGCCATCTGCAGGCCAATGAGAGAGACTCAGAAGGAATGAGATTTGGTGACACCTTGAGCATGGACTTCTAGACTCCAAAAAGTAAGAAAATAAGTTTTGTGTTTAAACCTCTCAATCTGTCATATTTTGTTATGGTATCCCTAGAAAAGCAATACACTACCCTTATAGCTGATAGTTTAAGTAAAAATGTAAGGATAAAATATTTTTCTCTTAGAAGTTTGAAAATATTGAAGTAGATAGTTGAGGGGAGACATCTTAATTAAGCAAGGTGTAAATGTACACTTAATTTCCCTGCTGTCCCTCAGTCCAGAATCCCTTTGGTGGTTCATTTTGTCCAGAGAATCAATACAAACTCCTCCTGGCATTGTAAATGTTGTCCTGCTATGCGTGGTGGATGAGCAGACCTAGGAGTATGCCTGTTCTGTGTACAGACCGGCAGCCACTTCCTCATTCCCAGCCTGCCCCCTACCTTATGGACCCTCTAGTCCCTGGGCCTTTCTGGGGTTCTGCTCTTCGCTGGTCTCTGCCTCTGTAAGCACTTGGGTTCAGCCTTCTCTCTCCTACCAGCCCGTTCACCACGTCTTTATCTATTTCCCATCTTCCAAATGCTTGTCAGCACCTCCTGTCCCTGCTCTCCTATTCTCTTTGTCCTGGAAGCGCTACATTGTTTTATTCTTTCACAGTTATTTGTTATTCACTTGTCATTTTGGGGCGACAGAGAGGTAAATGAATGTGTTCAACCCACAGTTTATCCCCAAATCTATTATCTCTCAGTTTCTATCTTCATTTAAAAATAATGTAATTTTCAGACCCTTATAGAGTAAGTAAATCTGTGAGTTCTGTTCTATAGTTGTAATATCTGATTTCAGAGTGTGGTTTGCAGAATTCTAACATGGCCCCAAGATTCTTGTCTCCTGTGTACACAGCCCATGTAGTCCCCTTCCCTTGACTGTGGGCAGGAGCTGTGTGTGTGATGGACATTGTGTTTGTCCATGATTAGGTTAATTATATGGCAAAGGTGAGGGGATTTTTGCAGCTGTAATTAAGTTTCCTAATCAGTTGACTTTGAGTTCATCAAAAGGGAGCTTATCCTGGGTAGGACTGACCTAATCAGATGAGCCCTTCGAAAGAGGATTTAGAGGTCAGAGGGATGCCCAGAGGCTCTCCTGCTGGGTTTGCAGAAGCCAACATTCATGTAAACTGTTTCTGGAGGGGCCCACATGGCAGTGACCCTTAGTGGCCTCTCGTAACTGCGAGCAAGTCACATTACTGAAAATAAACAGTGGACACTGACATTCTTGCATTTCACATACACAGTTTTGACTGCTCACAAGCAGCCTGCAGGCTCATATAGTTTCATGCCATTTAAATTGGGGAAAGTGGGTTAACTAGTGAGGGAGCCCAGCTGATGGCCAGGTGGTTCTCAGCCAATGGTGCTGTGTGTTCTGACGCCCGTTAAGAAATCCAAGGGATCATTTCAGAGTTTATATGTTTTCTTTTACACTGTAGGGTAATTATATGGTATAGTGAAATAAATGGCAGAGTTTTAACAGTATTGGGCAAGAGGGACTCAAAGCCTGTGGGAGACAGACTGAAGGACCAACAGCAGATGGAAGACAAAGGGGTCACGCAGTTGGGGAGAGAGGAGACTTAGCCGGTACCCTGTGGTGTACATGGAGAGAGCTCTTGGCTTATGTTTGAGGCTTAAATGGGACTTCTTAGCTCCTCTTGAGGCCTTTATCCAAAGTCTGGAATCTTTTACCACCTCCGTTTGGCTTCCTGGTAGAGAAACGTTTATTGTGACTGACAGGCCCAGGCACGTGATGGAAGAGAGTGAGACTGCTGGGTCCCAGGGGCAGCCCTGACTCAGAGACTGTTCCCGCTGTAGAGAATGGATGGGAGCTAAAGGTTCCTATAGGGCAAGGGGCTATTTAAAACATATTAGTAAGCATGTCCAACTGACCAGATCAGCTGCTCCTCCTTCCTTGAGAGTGTCCAGGGTGGCACATGCACATTCCTCCTCCTACAATGGCGATTACAGGTTGGGGGATGTGAGGAGTCTAGAAGCATCTCCCAACGTGAAGGTGGATCTGTTCTGTACTATTGATCGGACCAATACATGTCCAGCCTGAAAAGTCGCTGAAGACACTTCGTTTAAGCTTGTTCAAGAATGGACACCTCCATTCCTTCCTTTGCTTATGTTTGGCTTTGTAATTCCTAAGTCTGTGGGCATGGTGATGCAAATAAACAAAGGATAACGATTTTATGGTTAAAACAAAAATACAAACAAAAGCTTTTATAACCTCACCCATATTCAAATGTGGAACATGATCTGACTTCTAAAATGAAGGGAAAAAATCATAAGCGCATGGAATTGAGAAGCAGTTTTATTTCAAGCTGCATTCTCCAGCCCGTCTACCTGCATTATAACTTTTATTGTGAGAGTAGCCTTTTTTTTTTTTTTTCAATCACAGTCAAATCCTATTAGTTAAAACTTAAAGTTGGAAACAGGAGAGCTTTTTGAAAACTATAATTAACTTTGAATTCCTTAAAAACAACTAAAGCCTATCTCCTTCTATTACTGCATGAAAAATATTTTAGTGCATTAAAAATATTTTACTATCTCATTCCAGACCTAGGCTTAATTGCCCAGCTAGGCTTCTGAGGTTAATTATAAGTCCAGAACTGCCATTATGTCTTGACTGGTTTCCCTGGTCAGGAGCGACCTGCCTTGTTGTGATCTTGACTGTCTGGTTTGAAAGGTTTTGAAATTCTGCAAGAAATCTGTACTGCTGCCTCCCTGGTGAGCTCATCTCTTTCCAATTTATTTTGATGAGGGTCACGTGAAGTGCATATGTTGGATTTACGGCCCTGGAGCCTATGGTTTCATTGTTTGTGTGCTCAAAGACAAAGATAGTGAAATAGCTTAAGTGGAAAGAAGTCTGGAGGCAGAATATAGCAGCAATTTTGAATTCATTCAATCCACAAAGATATATTGCATGCTTCTTGTGTGTCTGGCACTGTTGTTGGCCATGTGGACATGGGAGTGAGCCAAACAACTCCCGGCTCTCAAATTTCTTATGTTCTAATAGGGGCAAGGGCGATGCTGAACACAGATTACCAAGTGTACGTAACATGTCAAATGGTGGTATGTGCCAAAAGAAATACAGTAGAGAGAGGAGATATGCAATGTGATATATATATATATATATATATATATATATATATATATATATATATATATATATATATATATATATATATATATATATATATATATTTGATGTTGAGGGAAGTCCTTTCTCATTAGGTGACACATGCATAGATTGGGGACCTGAAGGAAGTTAGGGAGCAAGAGCACTTCAGTCAGAGGAAGCAACAAGTGCTAAGGCCCTGGGATGGATGAGTAAGGGTGTTCACAGAACAGCAAGGAGGCCAGTGGGGCTGAGACCCCGGGAGTGACAGGAAGAGTGGTGGGAGATTACGTGAGAGACCAAGTGTCGGGTTGGAAGATCGTGAGCTACACGAGAAGTTCAGAATTGAGGGTTTCGGATGGGAGTCTTTGGAGACGATGTGAGTCTCCATTTGTTGCTGTAACAAGCTGCCACTTTCTTAGTGGCTTAAAGCAATTCAAGTTAATTGTCTTAGAGTTCTGGAGGTCAGACCTTCAAAATGGGTCTTAAATATACTAGTTGGCTAGGATTGATTGCCATAACAAAGTACCATAACTGGGGAGCTCAAACAACAGAAATTGATTGTCTCACATGTCTGGAGGCTGACAGTCTGGGATCAGGGTGTTGGTGGGGTTGGCTCTTCCTAAGGTCTGAGAGGACCAATGTATTCCATGCCTCTCCCAGACTTTCCTGCTTTGTGGAGGAAGGGCCTGTGTTCTTTGGCCCTTTGCCCACTTCCAGCGATGGCACCAGCCCGCCCCCTCCTGCCTTTGTCCTGTCTCCTCTGACTTTGACACCCCTGAACCCCTGTTCTAAGGGCCCTCGTGATTACATCTTGAAAGTCAAAGGTAATCTCCTCTTGGATAAATCAAGGATACTCTCCCCAAGGATAATCTCAAGATCCTTAATTTAATTGCATCTGCAAAGTTCCTTTTGCCATGAAAGGGAATTTATTCACAGGTGCTAGGGTTGAGGATACTTTGAGGGGTCAATATTCTGCCTATCTTAGAGAGTTTTAAGCAGAGGAGTGGTATGATCTGCACTGCATTTTAAAAGAGCCGCTGTGCGCTGTGTGGAGAGGGGAGAATGTGAAGCAGGATACCCATTGGAGGCCTGTGGCAGTGGTCCTGGTGTGACATGATGGTCCCCTGACCCAGGGCGGAGGTACTGGGAAGTGATCAAATTCGGGACTTTCTGTGAAGAGTGACTTGTCAATGAAACATACAAGAGGTGTGAAATAACAACAAAGAACTCCTCTTTGTCTCTTTTTCAGGATAACTTATTCTTTTAAATAAGCTGTTAAATATAATTAACCTTTGTTTGCCAATTTAAATATTTCAACATAATTTTTCATTAATTTTCTCATTAGAACTCCCTACAACCTTGTTCTATATCATTATTTTTATACTTATTTTATATATAATAGAGTTGAGGATTAGAGAGGTGACTTCAAGTGATTTTATTTTTTTTAGTTCATTGGAGTTGTTTTCTGAAATAGCTATTTCAATGTTTTGGTGGATTTTTTAAAAAGATTTTATTTATTTATTTTTAGAGAGAGGGGAAGGGAAAGGAAAAGAAAGGGAGAGAAAGATCAGTGAGTGGTTGCCTCTCACACGCCCCCTACTGGGGACCTGACTGGTAACCCAGGCATGTGCCCTGACTGGGAATTGAACTGGCAACCCTTTGGTTCACAGGCCTGCACTCAATCCACTGAGCGACATCAGTCAGGGCCAATGTTTTGGTGGATTTTAAGCACAGAAATAATTAGTTAAACTTATACTGGTGATAAATGAAAACAGATGTTATTTGATGTCACTAGTGTTTTATAAATAAATTCACTAATCCCAAAGCCAGGGAGAGTTCCATATTTAGTTTTGGTGAGGATTAACGAGTGTACACACACACACACACACACACACACACACACACACACACACACACACAGGCTAGACCACTGTCTGGCACATGTAAGCCCTATGTAATGTTAGCAATCAGTATATGAGCATTTATGATTTAGATTCAATACTTCCAAAAGATATTCAAAATGAAAATTTAGAAATAAAGTAGAGGAAAATTTTGTGTTGCAAGTAGCTAGAAAAAATTAGTTGCTACAGACAAACATTTAATTTAGTTCTGAGCATCTAAGGAACTACATCACAAAAAGGAACACATTACGTAAAGGAGTTCTTGTCGATTTGTAATTGAAATTGAATTAGGTTGAACAAAGAAACAGAACTTTTCTTTTCATGGAATTCTAAACATAATTCACTGTGGGGCTTTGAAACATGATTTTTTTTTCCTTTGGTCTTGTGTAAAGGCCAAGGGTATGACCTTAAATCTAAGCACAGTGAAGTCCTCTATGCACGTGCTAACCCAGTGCTTGCTTTTCACAGTGCCCATCCTCCCTTGTTGCCAGAGTCACTTTTAAAAATGCAAATCTGATCATGTTACTCCCGTGCATAAAATTCATCCCTGACACGGCCCACAGCAATGTTCTCAAGCTTATTTTTAGTGCGAGAACCATTTCTTCAAATTAGAGATTACGTGGAAATTCAGTGGGTGAAGAGCTAGAAGCTGAGCTGCTCCGGATGAGTGGGAATGGGGCCTGAGACCCTGCCTTTTTGGCTTTACCTGTTCTCTCCTCTCGTACCCCGTTCCATCCTCTGGACTGTTAGGACATAATCAGGACTCCTTTCTGCCTTCATATGTTGCCACACAATCTACACTGTGGCTGAGCTTAAATAAGAACTGAATTCATCAACCAAATTGTTTTCAAAAATAAGGAGAGTTTTGAAAAAGAATTAAAATCATCTGATTTTTAAAAATATTATATTTACTTATTGATCAACAAACTGGTTTTATGGTATTCTTGGACATATAAAATGATTCCATTAAAATTGTTTTCAAAAGTTTCTTTATAGGATGGTCCCACACTCACATATGGTAGATATAAATAGGGAGGGATACCTTGGGAGCAAGCAATCCCAGCTCCAGGCCAGACTGAACAGCCCAGGGTTCCAGCACTGGGAAAATAAACCCCTATAACTTCTGTAAAAACTGTAAAACCAGCTGGTGCTGGGATGGCAGAAGAAACTGATGGATTTTCAGGAGACTCTGTTTAAAGGGCTCACACAGACTCAGAACATATGTAAACCCACCCACTTTGGGATTCACTACCAGGATGACAGTTTATACCAGGGTGCCAGTCATATACAGGAAGTGGGTGAAGTGATTGGAAATGTGGCAAGTGCCGGGCAAACCTCTAGAATTCAGATAGTGGCATTGTCCCCTCTCTGAGCCCTCCCCCAACACAGAGCCAAAAAGTGGTGAAGCTGGTTGCCCCACTCTTGTGATTACCTAAGGCTCGCCCCCACACAATTTATAGGTGCCTTCTCTATACTTGGCTAAGCTACTAAGACAGGGAGTCAAAGCAGCTCTACCTAATACCCAGAAACAAACATGGGTAGGCTGCCAAATTGAGGAGACAAAGAAACATGGCCAAAATGAAAGAACAGAACAAAATCCCAGAAATAGAAATACACAAAATGGAAATAACCTACCCATCAGATGCAGAGTTCAAAACACTGGTGATCAGGATGTTCAAAGAACTCATAAAGTATGGCAATAACATAAAGGAAGAAATGAAGTTTACACTAAGTGAAATAAAGAAAAATCCACAGGAACCATCAGTGGAGGGGAGGACGCCTGGATTCAAATCAACAATTTGGAACATAAGAAAGAAATAAGCATTCAACCAGAACAGCAAGATGAAAAAAAATTTTTTTTTAATGAATATAGTATAAGGACCCTCTGGAACATCTCCAAATATACCAACATCCGAATCATAGGGATGTCAGAAGGAGGAAAGGAAGAGCAAGAAATTTGAAAACTTATTTGAGAAAATAATGAAAGAAAACTTTCCCAATTTGGTGAAGGAAATATACATACAAGTCTAGGAATCTCAGAGAGTCCCAAACAAGTTCTACCCAAAGAGGACCACACCAAGACACATCATGATTAAAATGCCAAAAGTTAAAGATAAAGAGAGAATCTTAAAAGCAGCAAGAGAAAAGCAGAGTTACCTACAAAGGAATTCCCATAAGACTATCAGCTGATTTCTCAAAAGAAATTTTGCAGGCAAGAAGGGACTGGCAAGGAATATTCAAAGTGATGGAAAGCAAGGCCCCCTGGATGATGTGGCTCGTGCATTGAGTAGTGGCCTGAGAACCCAAGGGTCCCCAGTTCTATTCCCAGTCAGGGTACATGTCTGGGTTGTGGGGCCAGGTCTTCAGTAGGGGGCGCACGAGAGGCAACCACACACTGATGTTTCCTAGACCTGTTTGCTGAGACTCTGGGACTCAGTTTCGTTACCCCTCATTGATTGCTGTGTTTGTGTTTTATATTTCTCTTAGGTTGTTAGAGTGTGAGTAGGATACTAATGTATGTTGATGTTCTACTTTGAGTGAACCTGCATTCAATAAAAGCTGAGTAACAGTTACCTTGGGTGGCTTGTCTATTCCTTGGTGTCGGGTTGCTCTGCAGGCAGCTAGCCGAGCAGTTGTCCTCTGGCTGATGTACAGGAAAGACTGTATTGTGAATCACATGCTGGCAACAGGGACCTTCCAGGTTACATATGCTGGTCACAGCCTCTCTGATTCTCCCTTTTCTACTCTCCGGTTAAACTCTTATTTTATTTGAGGATTAATGTAGCAACTCATATCATCACTCTGAAGAGTTTATTGTATAAAATCTTTGCTCCAGGTCCACCAGGATTTGGCTTAAGATACTTAAGATTTTATTTTCAGAAATAAAAAACAAAACAAGACAAAAAAAAATCAACTCCTCTCCTTCTAAAAAACAAAACAAAGAGCCATTCTTTCTCAATTTCTTGGCTTTTATAATCGAAAGCCATGCCTTTTGCAACTAAGGGCAGTACACACAGAAAACTCGTTATTGCTTGAGCGACGGCATGTGGGAGCAGTCAAGGTGAAGGAAGGAAACGGAAAATATGTACTTTGATAATAAAGTATTACTCTATCATTATAATATGGCAAAAGGATCAGACTAAGATAATAGAAAGTAAGATAATTACTGGGAGACTTAAGACAGAAGGATTTCCTGAACGAGGAGGTATTTAAACAAAGTGTTAATGATGAATGAACAGAAACTGCTCTTTATATATTTCAAGTCTCTGCAGATCATAAAAACTAGTAAAAGGAGGAAGCTAGTACTTCATAATCTAGAATACTGAGGTCATAGGTAATATTGAAACTACGTATTGCATCCTTATTCGAGCCAGCCTGGTATTATCCCTGACGTTGAACCAGAGCACCTTATTTGGAACAGCTTCCCTCTGTTACACTGTCGTTAGGAGTTAAAAGATCTGCCTGAGTGTCATCTGTGGTGGCTCTGTGATGGGGGTATGTTGAGGCTCTGTGTGAGCACAGAGGTGAGGGACTGCAGACGACAAGCAGGTCAAAGGGAAGGCATCTGAAGTAGAAGCAACAGCTTTTATGAAGCATGGAGACGAGAGGGAGCTTTGGCACATTTGGGAAAACTTGCAAGTAGTGCTGAAAGTTGAATTGTGCTGGGAGAGTAGAAGATGAGACATTGCCTAAAACCAACTCATTAAAGACTGGCGAAATCTACAGGAAAAGGATAAGTGCCAATTTAGATATATTTTTGAAACTTTTTAAAAAAGATTTTATTTATTTATTTTTAGAGAGGAAAAAGGAGGGAGAGAGAAACATCAGTGTGTGGTTGCCTCTCATGTGGCCCCCACTGGGGACTGGCCCGCAACCCAGGCATGTGCCCTGGCTGGGAATTGAACCTGAGACCGTTTGGTTCGCAGCCCACACTCAATCCACTGAGCTATGCCAGCCAGGGCTGTATTTTTGAAACTTTTGAAATGAATTACGTGAAGGTAGCCAGCCCCTGAGTTTACTTTGGTGCAGTCTTGCTGTCCGGTTAGAGCACAGCTGTCTCATTTTGATGGGAGTATGCAGGACATTGAAAGGCACTTGCTGAACAACTGTCTCAAAACCTTGTACATCTCAGTCAAGGGTCAAGTTATATGGATTTATCATTAAACATAAACAATGCAAGTGTTCAGTGGAAAATAGCTGGAATATAAACAGGAAGGTATCCAAAACTGCTCAAACATCAAAGCAACCAAGATTCCATGGCGAGGGAGGAAGAAGAATAAAGGGAGGAAAGGATGGACATAAAAGTTCCCAAGAATTTGGTCGTGGGCCAGTGAAACACTTCAATTTTCTGGATATTTATGAAAACTGAACTTCTGACCCCAAATGTGGGTTCAGTGAGAGGTTGGGATGCTGCAGTTCTGTTGTTGTTGTTGTTGTGTGGGCAGAGTTCCTGCCTCAAGAAGTTTGGCAGTAATAAAAGTTATTTCTCTTCCTGGCCATAACCTTGGGAAAGAGTTCGGATGTGATCCTTGAGCAAGTAAGCCTACTAAGTATCATGTTGCAGGAGCTACTTCCTTAATGGGCAGAGCACAGGGAAGAATGAGGCTTCATTGTATCAATTTTTCCCTTGGGCCACCATGCTTTTCCTTTCAGTCTATGGGTAGTTTGGAAAGCCAAGTTAAGACACCAGAATCAATTGTTTGGGGATAGCAGTTATATCTTTTTAAAAACCATTATAGTTTCTCATACTGCTGTGTGCATGGTAGGCCCTCCAGAAAAGCTGAATTTAAGAGAGAGAGAGAGAAATGAATAAATAAGGAAAGGAAAAAAGAAAACGAAGGCTGACATATTCAATGCTGTGCTCAAATCTGGCATCTTCCAAAATAGGTCACCAGGTATCACTTGCAAATCACTTTATCAGTTATAAAAGAAAGGTCACAACCAGCTCTAAAATCCTAAACCTGTGTGCCATGTTCTGTGTTTTATGAATAAGCATAGAGGGTCTTCAGAGAGGAAACAGCCACCCCTGGCTACTTCTGAACGTTGGTGACTTGTAGAAGCTGTGAAGGTCCCCAAGAGCCAGGAGCCTGGGGCACCATGGGGCCCAATGATGGTGCCACGGGTTTAGAGAGAACAGATGGTTAAACTGTTCCTGGTGATGACCGGTGGGCATTGACCTTGGAGTTCACCTCCTCACCCCCCACCGCCACAGTGGAAACATAGTTTGTGATTTGGGACTGTGAAGGGGTTGTACTAAAATACTTTCTAAAGTTTTATGATTTTTTTCACTCCTTGCATGAGGATATTGATAAAAAAGATATAATGATCAAAATTAAAGTGTGTTTTAAAGTCATATTTTAAGGTGAAACCAAACCTTGAAAAATGAAGACTGATAGGACCTTGAGTAGAGAATGTCGAACATTCTCATTCATTCGGCTGCTTTTGTGCCATTTGTGTAAATAACCCCAACGCAAGAGAGCCTGGAAATAAGAGTTACTCTGGAAAATGTCTTAGTCCTGTTAATAATGTTTTAAAATCCTTAGAACTCTTTTGTCAACTTCCGAGACTAAAAAAGAAGCAAGGATAAGGATGACTAGTTCAAAGCGGAGCGTGGAAAAGATTCTTTTAGTGTCTGCGCTGCTGCAAGTACTACTTATTGACTCTTGCAAAATGAGATCTCATCTCTCTTTACTAATGAGAACTCAGACCTCCTCTGGGGACTGGCAACTCGAGAGGTTCATTACTCATGGATTTGATGTTATCTCTTGCTCTCAAATAACTGACGCTGGAGTTCTGAACATTTGCCTTTCAGCTTTCTTGGTTGCCCAACATATGTTAATTCATCTGGAATGTGATGCAAGTATGTATCTTCAGTAACTGCCGTCTTTGCCTTTCTTGAGAACTGAAGACAATGATCTTCCCCTGAAGTCTAAAATCCTAGCACCTTTTTTTGTGTGTTTTTGGTCTTTTCTTCCAGGAGATGGCGATAGAACATCATAAATATCAAATTACACTCTGCAGGAGTTTCTGCCCCTGGAGGCCTCCCATTTTTTCAGGGCCTGTGACCAGTGTGGGATTTGAGCCACGTGTGAGCCGTATCATTGCAAAACTGAACTTTAATGTCATATGTAAAGAGAGGACAGAATTCCTTTCAGCTTAGCTGCTTACTTCTTTTTTTCCATGCCTTCTCCTTTTCCGAGTCTGTGTCTTTAAGCGAGGACACAACTTGGACGGCTTCCAGGTAAAATGTGCTGGGTTTTACTAGCTCTGTTGCCAGGGGGACTTTTGAACCTGGACTGAGTGCTTTGGCTGTAAACCAATCTGGCATCAGTGCTGTTTTCTAGAAATATAAAGGTACCTCAGACTCTATTAGAAAAGAGTTTTTAAAACACTCCCAGTATCCTTCACTCTTTTATGTTCAGCATTTTGATTGGCACTCTTTAAGTGGGTATTTGGCAGTCCACCCTTGCCTGCTTAGGCTAAGGGCAAGTAAAAGGAACAAAAGGATATTTGCCAAAGAACGATTTCAGACAATCTGGGTTGAAGAAGGGGAATTTCTTACCCAGCCTGTTCATCTACCAGGTGACTTCCAGTTTCCTTAGTAAGAAAGAGAAGGAGTTATCCCCAGGCCTATCATCAAAAGCTGCCTGTCTAAAATTAGCTACCTTTCAGAGTGATCTAATTCGAAAGTATCCGTTCTGTGATTACCTAGGAGATTTTACTAAGATAGAAAGTTCATGTTCTAGCAAAAACAATTCCAAGCAAAATTGGAACAGGTATGCAAAAGGGAACTCGCTGAGAGTTGCGTGTGAGAGACTAGAAGAGAGGGAATGGGTACTTAGAGCAGGGCAGCTTGGCAACCAAGGGTGGGAACTTCCCACGGGGTGGCATTGAATGCTTTTTCATCCAAAAAAAAAGAAGACACTACTGCAGTACTCCACAACTAAAAAGTAGAAAAGAGAAATGCTTAATTCCAGGTCAGTACTTCATGTTTTACACCAAAGGTAGCTTTAACATTGATTAATTTCTTTTAGAGTATGTATAGCTGATCAACAAGTGCTTATTTAATTCACTCATTATGCAAACATTTTTGAGCTTCTACTATATACTGTGTTCGGTGGTAGGAATGTGAACCTAGTTAAGTTTGCATATGCAAACATCAAGGGGGCATAGTCCTGCTGTCTCAAGATGTTTGCTGTCTAGTAGAGGGAGATACTCAGTAAGCAGATGCTGGTAAACAACACTCTGTAAAACACAGGAGTTTTTCAGCTTTGCAGTGACGGCAGCATGAAAGAAAGTCATTGGGGCCAGCTGTATGCAAGACTGGGGGGCGGGGAAAATATCATAGCAACAAATCCCTGGTTTTAAAGTCTGGCTTGTCACTCACAGTGTGACCTTGGGCAAACTGTTTAAACACCTGAAACGTCAGCTTTCTCATTGAAGATGGGACTACGTACACCAACTGGTGAGTTCTCCGTTGTGGGGACCTGGTGAAACAATGAAAGTCAAGCATTTGCCTGAACCATAGTCCAGATCCAGAAAATGGCAGCTCCTGGGACCATTTCTGTTGGTCTCCGTTTGGTGAACCCCCCTCCCACTGCCCAGGGCTCAGTGCCCTTGGGTTACTCGCTGCTGCCATCCTAGAGTGTCCTCCCCAGGCTCCAAAAATGCACCTTCATGATGATGCTTCCTCTAAGCTTTTGTCCCCAGGGGCAGAGGGCTCTATTTCTAGAACTTCTTTCAGCTTCCCCATGAGATTCCATCCAGCAGATCTGATAGACTAGCCTGTACCAGAGGCCATGGCAAAGGTTGCCTTTACCTTGATTCCCAAGGGCTGCTGAGGGAACCTGTTAGCACAAGTCCTCACACACTCTGACCTGCTGCGGGGTGGTATGTGTGGCCAACAGTGGCACTGCTGGTTCCAATGGTAGACAGTCCATGAATTCAGTAAAACCTGCTCGTGAAGCCACTCTCCATTTCTGGATGTTGGGTGGACAAAACAGACACCAGTGTGGCGTTGAGCTCAGAGAAGTATCAGATGCAGACAGGCAAGAAAAATGAACAGATTTAATAAATGTTACCATAGAAGTGCTGTGAGAAAGAACTGGGAATCTCATTTAGCCTGAGGGAGTGTGTTAAGTTTTTAGGGCAGCTGTAACAAAAAACAGCAAATGGACTAGAAGCTCGCAGTTTGAGGCCCAGCAGTCAGCAGGCATGGCTCCTTTGGGAGCCTGTGAGGAAGAATCTGTTCCAGGCCTCCCTTGTGGCTCCTGGTGGGTGGCTGGCACTCTTTGGGGTTCCTTGGCTTGTAGCAGCCTCACCCTGATGTCTGCTTTCATCTTCGCATGGAGTTCTCCCTGTGAGCCGGCGTCCCTGTGTGTCTGTGTCCAAGGACACCGGTCATTTTGGATGAAGGGCCCACCGTGCTCGAGTACCACTTTGTCTGAACTCATCAGATCTGCAACAATCCTAGTTCCAAATAAGGTCACGTGCGGAGGTACTAGAGGTTAGCACTTCCACACACGAATTTGGTAGAGTGGAGGGGTGGGGGGAATGGCACAGAATTCAACCCACATCAAGGAGCCGTCGGGGAAGAGCTGTCTGAGGAAGGAAAGAATGGAGACGTTTTGGGGGAGAAGCTGCTCCTGGGGCTTTCCAGCCCTGCCGTGTGAACAGCTGCGGCCCGGCCCTGGGGGAGCCGCCCCTGCCACTCTCTGAAGCTCGAGCTGGGAGGGCTGTGCTCGTGTGTCTCGTCACTCCTCTGATACCACGTTTAAAGGCGGAAATTAAACCTCCCACACCAGGGATAAGGACCTTCCATTGTGTGGGCTTTGACATTAATGTAACGCTTGCTGTAGCTTCATCTTCCCAATAACAGGGCAGAGAATGGAAGTCTGGTTAGTGTGACAGATTTATATGATTGTCTGTCATGTCAGAGCTGCGTGGTAATTTTAGAAACTGCAGAAATTATCATCTTTGTTTTCCTTCATTTATTAAACCAATGCTGTCTGCCTGCATTGTGGTAGCCAATGGCCACACAACCAGGTGATATGAAAAATATTTAACCACCTGTGCTGGCAGGGCACTGACCCAAACCGACGACATCTATAAACAGCTGGTGCAGCCGCCCTGGTACAAGTGCACTGGATACCGGCCGGGAGTGCGATAGTCAGCAACTGTCTAAGATCTCATGAAGCTGACAGCCGGCTAAGAGGAATACAATGCGTGCCCATGTGTAGTTTAAAATTTTCTAATAGCCACGTTCAAGAGTCAGAAGAAAGTGCTGACATTAATCTTAATAGTATACTTTATTTCCTGTAATGCATCCAAACTGTTATTTCAACATATAAGCAATATAAAAATTATTAATGCAATATATCACATTATTTTTAAATACTCAGTTTTCAAAACCTGGTATGTGATTTAATACACTTGCAGCACATCTGAACTCGGACAAGCCAGACGGCAGGGACTGTAGCCCCTGCCGGACGAAGCCGCCCGGGCCTGGAGGGCGAGCGGAGAACAGAAGTCTAGCTCTTGCTTTCTCAGAAGGGGAACCAGATGGAAATAAGTGTCCTCTGAGGCGCACAAAGCTCGGCTTGAGGGAGCATGTAGTGGGAGTGAGGTGTTAAAATCTGAAACAATGATTTTTTCACTTCCCTTTCCCCCAATTTAAGATTACGTTTTCCTGCAGCCTTCCTGTCAGTGTGGCTCCCAGGAAAGTTGTGAGAATAAATAACACTTTGGGGAGAGGGAAACAACCGGGGGCGAGTCCTTGTCAAAAAGGACGAGGAAGTGGGGAAAATTCTTCTGATTTGGGGAAGAGACGACCAGACAGGAGGGAGGGAGAGAGGAAGGGGGAATGAGATGCCGGTGCCTTGCTTTGTCCTGCTTTCACGGTGGAACCACGAGGAGGAGTTTCCAGGAGTTTCTAGGAGCTCTAGAAACATCCGTGTAAACATGAAGAAACATGAAATCAGTGGTCCCCTTCTATGCGCATAGCTTAGGGAAGGCTGAAGCTTTTAGCCTGCGTTTAAATTGGCACTGTATCCAGAAAGGAGAAAGGGCAATACAGTGGAATGGGTGCAGTGGGGTGCAAAGATGAAGGAGATTCGGGTTGCTGCGTGCCCTGGTAAAGAGGCCTGGAGATGCTCAGAGGCCAGAGAACCAGCAGAGGCTTGAGATCAGAAACAAAGTAAGTACGGAATTTGAGGACCTGTCGATTGGAGGCAAATGGTTGGAATCACAGACAGTCCAGGCGTCAGCTCAATGCCCCTAAAGGCCAGAGGGATGCAAGGGAATTCAAAGGACATTGTGGAGGGCCAGACAAGACTACGCATTCTTCGAACATCAGCAAAAACCTAGAGAACACACAGATAAATAACCGTTACTGAAGTGTGTTTGCATTGGTCAAGGTTCAGTCAAGAAAGCAGAACCCATGACAGAGAGCAGAGGGTATTTATTATAGACACTGGTTAGAAAAGTGTTGGAAGAGTTCAAAAAGGGGGGAAGTTGAGGTAACCCTGCAATTAACAAAGGCAAGAAGCTATCACTTCCCCTAGGCTTCGCTAGGCATCCAACCGAACTAACTACTCAGTATTCCTCTAAGCACTGGGGTCATATAGTATGGAAAAGAGAATGGAGGTATTTGAGGAATAAAGGAGTTTGAGAAAAAGAAGAGAGAGCAAGGTTTTACCTAGTTGTTAAGTCAGGTGAGATAATCATAGCCAGTGGGAGCACGGAGAACAGCCGCCAAGCAGGTGTGGTCTTGGCGTTGCCTCAGCTTGCCTCGTCCTGGGGTGGTCCTGGTTGCCTGACATGCTGCTCCGCCCCAGGGAGCTGGGGACTGGGGCGCAGAGCGCTCCCTTGTCTCAAGTGTGAAGGAGAACCAGTGTGTTTATTCACATTTCTAGGAGATCAAGCTTCCCCGGAGGCCATTCTTGCCATTCAAACAACTAGGCCATCTGGCACCAGAGTTTCTGGAGGTGCTGTTGATGCTGCCAATTCTCATTCCTCCAAAACACCTTCTGCCAGAGGGTATCCGCAAGGCCCTAATTGAAGCAGGGTGTGAAGAGGCTTTGAGGAAAAGTTCTCACTGTGCTTCTGAGGAGTTAATATTTATTTTCTAGGAGTGACATTTCAAGGAGACATGGTTCTAGCTTCCCCTGGTATCTCTCACCCAACTTCATCTAAAGGGAAAATGTGTCTTAGCAAAGTATTCTGGTACTTTTTGGAGAAACTTTCCATCATTTCATTTTCTGCTTTGAGCTTTAAGAATTAAAAGAAAAAAAAATCACTAACAAGAGAAGTAAATGGAAGCAGCAGTTTTATAAGCGGCAATGTCACCGGAAAGAAACTGGGCCTGGGCCTGAGATGGGCTGCCTTGGCATGGTCCGGAATGTGCAGGCTCTTGACTTCATGCAGGAAAGACTTTATAGCATGAGTCTAAGGGGTTTTATGTCCTTAGGTAGAAGAAGCAAGGTCATAGCAACAGGAGGGAGCCTAGGCAAGGCTGCCTTGGCCCTTTAGAAAGAAAGTCACGGAAGCAGAGAAGTGAGCCAGCTGGGCTGTGTGGACTCAGGAACAAGTTATGGTACAGAGGCAAAAGGGGAGCCTTTGGAGATGGGTTCAGGGGGTTAGCCCAAGATGCCCTGCCACTGCTAACTGCTGCCCTGGTTGCAAGTCTCCTGGGAACCTAAAGCTTAGGAGGAAGAAAGCAAAGATACAGGCCTGGGGAGAGAAGGTGGGGAGAAGGTGCAGGCATGCTCCAGGGTGAGTATGCACTGGCTCCTTTGTCTTAAGGGTTTTTACCTGTTTCCTAAAAGCAGGAATTTTAGTGGGGAGTTCTCAGGGGAGGGTCTTAATAGAGTATTCTTCAGCTTTCTAGGTGTGTCCTTTAATATGCTGATTCTTCAAAATGAGCATGTAGGGTCGAAGTCATTCTTTGGCCAGTTTCACCTTCAAAGAATGTCACCAAAGAGGGACCAGGACTGTGGTGGGTCAGTCCCAGCACGGTCTGGAATGTGTAAACCATTTGCTCCTAAGTGTCCTCAGTTAGGGGTGATAGGATCTTGTGATTAACTGTCTGGCTCTAAATTGCTCAGCTGTTTAATTATCTGTCTCAGTTTCCCTATTCCACTTGCCAAGGAATTTTCCTAGCTTCTTACTATGCTGCCTTAGTAATAGATATTTCTACAGCATTGAAGTGAAAATACCATCCCCTGCACTGTAAAAGCTACAATCAAGGACTTTATTTTAGGGAAAATTTGTAAATAGTTACTTATTCAGAAACTATTCAGTTAGTAGATTATCTAGGCCTTTTGATTTCCTCCTTTCTCTATTTGAGGTTTTCCTCTCCTCCTTACCATCTCTGCCAGTGCTGGAGCTGTACTACTGAACTTGGGGGCAGGAAGGTGGGGGCGGGTATCGTGTTCTAGCATCTTTGATAAAATACGTGAGGTAAGACAGGTTGGAAAATGTGGCAAAAGTACAATCCAGGAATTATTTGTGGATTTCACCATTCTGGGCCGAATCTGCATCTTCTACAAGCATCTATGATCATAATGCAAACAATTCTCAGTTTCTATAAGCTGAAATTACTGTTGCAGGTTGTAATCCAATCATGTCTTTCCCAAAGAAAAATATTCTTTTATCACAGAAAAAGCTACTGAAGTTATTGCAAATGTTCTGTGAGATGAAACTCCAACGTTGGTTTTTCTGACGGACATTTCTGAGTGTCAGAGTGACGGTGAAGGGGGAGTAAACAGTGTAGCCGCCGGGCATCCCGACGAAAAGTCCCCCAGAGTGTAACAATCTTCTTCCACAAAGGAAGCCACACAGCGGAGTGGCCTCTTTGCCCATTGCGCCAGTAAGGGCTGCCTGAGTAGCTTACCTGTAATTTAAGGGGTGTGGGTCCTACGTCTGTCATGGACCCCAGATGCCTCTCCCACACAAAAGATTTTTTTCTGTTTGATTTGCTGCCAATTTTTTTTCTTTTGAATCACACCCTGGGCTTCCTTTTAAAATGCAAATATCTCTGGGTGTGTTAGACAGTCATTGCTAAATAAGAATTAATTTAACCAGATTGCCCTCCAGAGAGTCTAAGGCTTCATGGAGATCATAACACGCATCAGTGAGGGACAGTATTTCGGGGCCTCTGTGGAATGGGGGAAAGAGGGCCAAGTTACATGAAAGCAGCACGGAATAGCAAGGGGGACTCTTGGCTCACTGGAAATTTTGCCCAGGACTTAATCTGTTTCCAATTCACCCTTTGCTTCCAAAAAAGATATATCCTTGATTTGTAGAAGCAGTAAAAAACTTTGAGACTCCCATTTTGTATTACATAAATCACCATCATGGGCTGAATATTGAGTAAGGTAATGCTGGCATTTAATGAGCACCTATTATGTGAGTTTTGCATACATTATTTTACTGGATCTCCTTATCAACCCATTTTGCAGGGGATGAAACCTGAACCCAGAGTGGCAGAGCTGGAATTCAAAACTAGTTCTACATGTCCTCCACGAGCCTGGAACTTTTAGATACCACATTTCTAAAGTTTTGTTTGGACTGTGTGTCTAGAAGAGAATTAACATTGTGGCATAATGGGTTCTTTTAGCGGGGTGTGGGCTTGGTCCTAGGACTTCATATGTATGTCTGTTTTTGTTAAATTTACTATCAAACAGCTTTTCATAGTCCTTAAATCAATTTTCACTCTCACCAGAAGCATATGAATGTTCCAACTGCAAATATATGGTATTGTCAGTTTTTTCATTTTTGTGGAGATATAATTGACATATAGCATTGTATTTTCTCCAGGGGTACAACAGAAGGATTCGATGTTTGTACATATTACAAAATGATCACCGTAATGTCCAGTTAACATCCATCACTATACATAGTTGTCACTTTTCCTGGTATCATCTTTCTAGAGAATGCATAGAGCTTTTTAAAAAAACTGAATAACTTACATGATGGGGAAAGATGAAAGGAAGTCTGATGCCAGTTCTCATGTGCCTTCCTAGAGTAAAATTACTTTCTGTAATAAGGTCAGGAGAACTTTTTAGATGCAAATACCATGGACGTGGGGTATGGGAAATTGCAAACAGCTTATGCACGTACATGCTGTGATTTAAAAGAAAACATCGAGGGACATTTTGTTAAAATATTGAAGAATATATTTTCAGAAGCAAATGTGTTTAATGAAGCTGTCATTTCATTAAGTGCAATGTGAAGACCCAATATTTCAGAGCAAACCTGACAGAAGACTAACACTTTCATTTATTTGAAGTAATTTTTTACTTTTTTCCATGAGCCTTTAGCATGCCGGTACACACAATAGGAATAACCGTATACCCCGCTAATTGGAGTGAATGATTCTGAAAGATGCATAGGTCATCTAAATTAGAAATAAGGTCTATGATGTTGAGATAATGGCTTTTGGTTTAATAATTTGGTATAAGATCATTCAGAATGGGGAACAGAAACCTGACTCTGGCTGGCTTCTGGCTCAGTCTGTTAGGCCACAGAGTCAATTCACTTTTGAAGAACAAGGCAGCCCTGCAGGCAGGCAGGTAAGAACTTGGGCCAGCCCAAGGCAAGACCACGAAGGGAGGAGGTAGTGATCACGCTGCTGAGTCCTTCTCCTTCCCCTGTTAAAGCTATGCTCCCACCCCTTGGTGTTCTCTCTCACTTGTTTCCTAAGTGGCCCAAGTCCTCAAGGAATCCATGAGTTGGCCCGTCACTGTCCTTGGGGCACGCCAGGCAGAAAAGCACCTACTACTAAGTCCCTCGCTCTTCCACTTCACTCAGACTGTCTCACTCAGGAGTGCCGCTTCCATGCAGTTAGGAGGAAAAGACTGGACTACAGCTAGAACCACAAGGCAAGGGTAGGGAGTTTGTTGACTGACTCAAAGCACCCAGCCTGGGAAAGTGAGGTGTGAGTGGGCAGAGGTCCAGCTGTGCTTCACCCACTGTGCCCTTTTTTTTTCTTAAATTAAATTTATTGGGGTGATATTGATTAACAAAATTATATAGGGGTCAACTGTACAATTCTGTGATGCATCATCTGTATATTGCATTGTGTATGCATCATCCAAAGTCAAGTCTTCTTCCGTCACCATGTGTTTGATCCCCTCTACTCTTTGCTAACCTCCCCACCCCTCACTGCCCTTTCCGTTGCTTAAGGCACCATTGCTTCCATGTGTGCATTGTGGGGACTGTGCCAGCTCAGAGGGGACACCTTTATGTGATTCATCCTCCCAGAGGAATCTGCCCTTTCAGTTCTGCACAAAGGCACCGTGCAGCTGGTGCTGGCTCTACCTGAATTATTACTGCCGTGATGTAGACCTTAAAGCTTTATTTTGAAGTTCCCTTATGTAAATTATCTCACTTGAACATTACAAAAGCTCAGTGACTTAACATGGGCCAGGGACAACTTATCTCTATGGTGCAGATGCGAAGGTGAAGTTCATACTCAGTGTCTTTCCTGAGATGCTAGATCTTGATCTTAAACCCTGTGCTTGTAACTTGATATCCATTGTTCTTCCCACTACTTCTTTGTTTGAATTGTGAATGACAATAGTTTAAAATCTTTTTATTATGAAACTGAGCATACATGTATGAAAGTATAGAGGATAAATAATGAACGTTCATCTATCTGTTATCCACATTCAAAAATTAATAGATCTGGCCGCATCTATAAGCAAATCTCAGGCATCACGTCTTTTTATCTTTTCTATGTCAGTTTTTATATCTTAAAAGAAGCGGACATGTTGTGTAGCCACAATGCCATTACCACACCTAACAAATTGATACTGATTCCTTGAAGCCATGTAGGAGCCAGTTCATATTCAAATTACTCCATTTGCCTAATACAAATTCTTTATGGGGATGTATCCAAATCAGGACCCCAAATCCCCTTTATTCTATCTTCTATCACTTCTGTCTCTTAATTTTCATCTTCTTTACTTTTGCCTTCTTCATCATTTGGAAACCTACTGAAATATTTACTACCTTTAAAAACACACACAAACACACATATACACATACACGCGTGCACAAATGCATGTCCTTGTTTTCAGTTACTGCCCCTGACTCTATCTTCTCAGCCAAACAAAAAACAAAAACAATAGCCTGCACTTGCTTATTTATTAATTTATTCATCAAAACACTGATTAACTATTATGTCCTCAGTCTGTGAAAGAGTTTGAGAAAATAGAACCAAAAGTTAATTTTCATTACCCTCCAAAGTTTTCTGTTGTTCTTGTAATTTCTGCCACTTTCCTCTTCTGCATCTCTCCCTGGACAACCAGTGATCTGCTTTCTGTCACTATAAATACATTTGCATTTAAAAATTTTTTCTTTTGGACTTAATCTTCATTGTATTTTTTCCCATTACCATTTAGTCCTCTTATATCCCCTCCCCCCAGCAACCCCCACACTGCCATCCATGTCCATGAGTCCTTGTTCCTTTTTGCTCAGCCCCTCCCCCGACTAACAACCCCCCCGCCCCCCGCCACTAGCTGCCATCCTGCATTTTAAATTTTTCTATAAATGCAGTTACACAGTATGTGCCCTTTTTTGATCTGGCTTCTCTTACTCAGTATCACAGTTTTGAGATTTATCCATGTTGTGCCGGGTATATTGCATTATATAGTGAAAACACAATCTGTTTATTTATTCTTTTTTTAATGGACATTTGGGTTGTTTTCAGTTTTCAGATATTACAAATAAAATCACAATGAACATTTGTGAGCAAGTCTTTGTATGAACATAAGCTTTCTTTTATTTTGGATTAGTGCCTAGGAATGGAATGGCTGGATCATGGTACACATATTTAATTTAAATTTATTAAACTGTTTTTCTTGTGATTGCACCATTTTATGTTCCCACTGGCAGTGTATCCAGTTGCTCCATTTCCTGTCAACATTTAGTATGATCAGCTTACAAAATTTTAGCCATTCTTTTGGTTGTGTACTACTCTCTCATTGTGGTTTTAATTTGCATTTCCCTGATGATTAATGATGTTGAATATTTTTCCATGTGTTAATTTACTACCTGTATATCTTCTTTAGTGAATTGTTTGTTTAAATCTTTTAGCCCATTAAAAAAATTGGGTTATTTTGTTATTATCCAGGTATCAAAGTTCTTTATATATTCTAGATACAAGTCCTTTGTCAGATGCATGTTTTTATAAATATTTTTCCCCAGTCTGTGGCTTGCCTTTTTGGAAAGATGTTTTGAGGCTGAAAAATAATACACCATGTGTTGCACCTAGTAGAACGCCTGACATCCTGATTATTATTATTAGACATGTTCTTTGAAGATAATATTCCCTTTTTTTGGTTTTACCAATGATAATAGGAGCTGAAAACAGTGCCAAGTCCAGACTCTTGAGACTCCCAAATCACTATCGTATTCATTTTGCTCGTGCTGTTCTTGCTGTTGGAGAATCAGAGATAGCATCACGCATGGCCCTTGTGCACAAAGAAACTGATAAGACATATTTATGGGAGACAGCAGTGAGACAGTCCTAAGGCAGCACTGCAAGGTTAGGCAAATGTTCTTTATGCAGAAAATAGTTTTGCTTTTTTTAAAAAAGAGAAGCACTGAGTACATTCATGGGGTAGTGGGTGAAGGAATGGTGGGAACCCCAACAGGTAGTATAAGCCTGAAAGATTTTTTAAAAATATCTTGCATATTTATTTTTAGAGAGACTGGAATGGAGGAAGAAAGAGAGGGAAGAAGCTGTGCAAAAGAAACATTGATTGGCTGCCTCTCACAGGGCCCTAACTAGGGACCTGGCCTGCAACCAAGGCATGTGTTCTGACCGGGAATTAAACCAGCTGGTGCTCAATCCACTGAGCCACACCAGCCAGGGCAGAAGATAGTTTTTTAGAACCTGATATATACCAGACGCTATACTATATGCTTGAGGTAAAAGTGGTGACTGTGCTTAAAAGGGGGTCCGCGTGGGGATTGAGAACAGGCATTAAAAAGAAACAGCCATAAAAGCCTTTGTTGCATGTTACCTTGTAACCACTTCTGTGTGTTCCGCCGCTCAGCACTGACTTTTTTTTTGGTAGTGTATCTCTAAGATGAAGTGTCAATTCTTATTGAATTCTAAAACTATGTGTATTTTAGATAATTCTAGCTTTTTGAATGAAGTACTTCTTTAAAAAAAAACAACTCAGGTGCTTATTGCATGCAACATCTTTGATTCCTTTCACTAAACTTACCTTTCATTTTTAAATTATATTTATATCCTTGGGAAGCTACAAGTCAGACTTAAGCCTGTGATACTGAACATGAGGCACAGCAATTAAAGATAAGATACAGAATTCCAATTGTTTGCCTGAATGATTTTATAATAGCAGTGGCAGAATATTAATTTTGGTTGCTATATTAGGTCATACTAAGCACTATAATAAAAATGCTCCCAAATGCACAGGCCCTTTATATAGAGCTTCAGTTTCCTTATCACATATGAAACATGTATATGACAATAATGAAACATTACTGTATCTTTGTCCTAGGATTCCTGTTTTGACACATTTTACGCACTAAAGTGCTAAACGACTGTGAGGATCTGCAGCAGGTGCAGGGTGGGAGCAGCGGCGGCAGCAGTGACAGTGATTATGACTCTTGTCAAAATGGCAATGAATTATCCGTCTCAATCTCTGAGCCAGGATGTTGTCCAAACACAGAGGTGAGAAAGGAAACTGGATGATCTCATTCCTGCTCTTGATTCGGCAGTGGGTCACCTCTTCAAGGTGTCTGCGGTTGGTAAGATGAATGATTTGGTTCAGGAAGCTGGGGTAGGGAAAACCATTCTCTCTTCATGGGCCTCACTTTGTTTACGGTGGAGGTGCCCTTGGGAACATGGCACTGGGTGCTCGGAAATTTATCATCTTCCACTGTATTCATTTCTGGATGTGACTTATGCTTATGGTTGCTTATTTTTCTTCAGGGGCCTCTGAATAGATTTGTGTTTTTATAATCTGTGCCACTTAATAATTGCAACCATAAGCAATTTGTAAAAGAGTGTGTTGAGTGTTCATCTACGCTCTACAGCAACGGCTATCAAACTTGGAAGCATAGGAACCACCGGGAAATGCGATAAGAATTTCAGATTCTAGGGCCAATTGTTATAGACTCTGGTTCACTAAGTCTGGGACGGACTATTAATCAGGTATATTTATTAAGCTTTTCTGCTTGGTTAGCCTTTTTAAGAAAAATTCCTCCCTTGAAGATATGCTTTTATTGATTTTAGACTGAGAGGAAGGGGGAAGTGGGGAGAACGAGAGAGAGAGACATCAATGTGAGAGAGAAAAATCAATCAATCGCCTCCAGCACGTGCCCTGACCAGGGATCAAACATGAAACCTAGGGATGGGCCCTGACGGGGAATCGAAGCCGCCATCCTTTGGTGTGTGGGACAATGATGCTCCAACCGACTGAGCCACTCAGCCAGGGCTGCTTCATTAGTCTTTTAATTACCATATTTTTTGGACTATAAGACACACTTTCCCCCCCTAAATTTGGGAGGAAAATGGGGCTACGTCTTATAGTCCGAATGTAGCTTACCTGGCTCACTGTGGCGGGGCAGGGGGTGGGGCGTGGGTTGGGCGCAGCGGTGGAGCAGGGTCACAGGAGGCAGGAGCAGGTAAAATATTTTACCACATTTTTTGCTTCAAAATTTTTTTCCTATTTTCCTCCTCTAAAACCTAGGCATGTCTTATGGTCCAGTGCATCTTATAGTCCAAAAAATATGGTGTGTGTGTGTGTTTGTGTGCATGCGTGTGTATTCTTGTATTCATTTTTAGTCGCTACACTGGAGATTTCAGTATGCATTTCTGAATAATTATGAAACACCTTCCTTAAGTTTTACCCAAACAGTGAAAAAGCTTACAGTAGCTAATTTCACTTACTACCTCCTGACCTTTGTAAGACATTATTATTGTTCTTTTAAAGCAGTAAATATGATTTTATATTACTTTTTACTGCTCCTCATTTCTTTCTGCAGCACTACCTTCCATTTGGGGTTGTTTCCTTGCACCCTGAAGAATTCCTTTAGAAGGTCTTACAGTGTCGGGCTGCTGGTGACAAATTCCCTGAGCTTTTTTTACTTGTCTGGAAACATCTTTATTTTACTTTAAACTTTTGAAGGATATATTCACTGAGTACAGCATTTTAGGTGGATAGTTTTTCTTTTATCTACCACCACACCCCACCCCACCCCCCCGCAACTCCAGCACATTAAAGATGTTATTTCATTGCCTTCCGGCTTCCAATTTCCTTTGAAAATGCAGATTTCAGCTGTCGATATAATTGTTGCTTGCTTCTTTGGCTGCTTTTTAAGATTTTCTCCCCCTTGTTTTTATTTGGACTTTTATACTTTAATCAAGATTTTTTTTTCTTTCTTGCCTGGTGTTTATTCAAGTACCTGAATTTGCAGTTTAATCTGCTTTTGATCAGTTTTATCTCACCAAGTGCAATGTATGTCTCTTTCTCCCAGAACTCCACGTACATGCATGGAGCATTTGACCGTTTTCCATGTGATTTTTACTCCCTGTTCTGTTCTTGTCATTCCTCCTTTTCTCGCTGTGCTTCTGTCTAACACAGTGACTTGTCTTTAAGCTCACTCATTTTGTATTCTGCTGTGTCCAGGCCTCCGTTAAGCTCATCCAATTTGTTTTTAATTTTAGGTATTGTATATTCTTATTCTAAAATGTCTACTTCATTTTTGTATAGAATCTTTTTCTCTGTTGAATGTTTCCATGTTTTCACCCATTTTGCCCACACTTTCCCATGTTTTATTTAACATTTTGAACTCAGTTATACTGTAGTCTTTGTCTACGTCTGTACCATTGGTGAACATGTAATTTCTTGTTGGTTTTCCTTTCGTTCATCAGCCACATTGTCCTGCTTTCTCACACGCCTATGTGTGTTCGATCCTCTGCGGTCATGGCGTCTAAGAATGCAGCAAAGGCTCTGCGTGATGTCTCCCCCAGAGGGTTTCCCTTCCCCTACCAGGCAGACAGAGTCACCCCGTGGTATCTTTTCTGACAACTTTTCTTTAAAACCCCCAATTTAAAAGAACTGTGTAGATGTGCTACCCTGGTCTGTATTCACATTAAAAATCAAGTTAAGCTTTGCCCTTCTTCCATGTGAGTGTGCTTTTGCCCCGAGGAGCTGAGCTGAGCAGGGTTTAGTAAAAATCACCTTGCTTCCGCATCTTCTTGTTTTTCATCCAAGGCTCATCCAGGCTGGGGATTCAGATTTGGTGGTCTCAGGCTCTTTAGTCTGAAAGTTTTGCTGTTTGAAGGTTTTCAGGCTTTAGCTCTTGAACTCCCTCCACCATGCACATTCAAACCCTACGAACTGTCTTTAGGGGGAGACTAGCTGCATTGTTGCAGGCTGCTTCTTTCCAGTGCGGCTTCCCCTTCCAGGCATCAGGTCTGGGGACATGTCACTTGCCGTTTCTTGCCCAGTGTTCCCAGGCCCCCACCCTTCCATGCTACCCCAGAACACCGCAAATGATTAATGGTAAACATTAGCCTTGCATTTGGATTTCCTCAAGTTTTCAATCTGCCAGATCTGTGTGACCACCAAAAGCTCTGATAGTTTCATGTTCCTTGGGCCTAGCTTAATGGTTGACCTTTTACAGTGGCATTTACCTCTTGGCAAGTGCCCCAAAGGATTTGGGAGTTAATCTAAATGTCACTGCCCTGCAGAAAACCTTAGTATCTTAACATCATTTTTTTTGTAATTTGTTTTTCTTTTGATCATTACAGTGGAAATATTGGGCCCCTGTAACCTGCTGCATCCTACCTTACATTTCATAGTGCTGAAGCTGTTGATTGAAGGCACAGAACTTCTATCTCACCATGGTTTGTGTCAGATAGAGCAATACACTTGCTTACAATACATAAATTTTGTTATTAAACTACAACTGAGGATTTGGGTTTTAAATATGTTAC
Organism: Micronycteris hirsuta; assembly: GCA_004026765.1. NCBI lineage: Eukaryota > Metazoa > Chordata > Mammalia > Chiroptera > Phyllostomidae > Micronycteris > Micronycteris hirsuta. The sequence goes on from PVJI01003301.1 coordinate 77,129, forward strand.
CAGATAATGTACAAGAAGAAGAAGGAATGCTTCCAAACTCACTCTACGAAGCCAGCATTACTCTGATACCAAAATCATAAAAACACATTATAAAAAAGGTAGTTACAATATCTTTGATGTACATAGATGCCACACATATATGTATATGCACACACACACACACACATATAACTCATAAAGCATAACACCAAAAAACCAAACAATCCAATTCAAATATAGGCAGAGGACCTGAATAGACATTTCTCCAAAGAAGACAGACAGATGGCCAACAGACACACAAGAAGATACTCAGCATCACTAGTCATCAGAAAGGTGCACATAAAAACCACAATGATGTGTCACCTCACATCTGTTAAGATGGCTTTTATGAAAAGACAGCAAATGCAAGTACTGGCAAGAATGGGGAGAAAAGGGAAGCCTTGTGCACTGTAAATTGGTACAGCCACTATGGAAAACAATATAGAGTTTTCTTAAAAGAATAAAAAAGAGAGCTTCCATATGACCCAGCAATTCCACTAATTTGAAAACATATATGCACCCCTATATTTATTGCAGCATTATTTATAATAGCCAAGGTATGGAGGCAACCTAGGCGTCCCTCGATGGATGAATGGATAAAGAAGTATTTTATATATACAGGGTGGGGAGAAAGTAGGTTTACAGTCGCATGTGATACACAGAGTTTATTCTTGTGTTATTATTAATTATTGTAATATTTTTCATACGGGCAACTGTAAACCTTGTTTTGCCCCACCTTGTGTATACACACTGATGTGGACCCCGACTTGTGGGGTCCATGGCGTTGTGGCTGAGATGAGACAAATTTGCACAGACTACCAAATCCTGTGGAGGAAAAGGGACGGCACGGCTACTCTTTGAAGGGGAGAGCACCCGGACCCTTGCCTTGACAGGCTTTTATTGCTTTTCTGGGCACATTACACTGAGGATGGTCTTCATTTACTATGCACAGGTTCGCTGTAGGTGGTTACCTTCTACAGAAAACAAAGGAGAAGATGTTGCTAATCACATCAAGAAAGAAGGATATTTGCAAATGTAAAGGGAAAAGTGGTTGAACTGGTTCCACTTGTCCTTGGAAGGTTTGGCATGGATTTTAGGAAGTTACTTTAAAGATACGCAGTAAACATTTGCTGCCTCAATTCATGGTGAGGGAGTTTTAGCAAAAAGCAAGCCTCAAAGCAGCCTAGGTACAATGCAGGCCTGATTTCCCACGGGAGAACCTATCCGTGGGCGTGGGTCCTGTGTACCGGACCTCGCTTTCCACTGGCCTTTCCGAGTGGGAGCTGGGCCCACGCCACGCAGAATGGTCTCCTATAACACACAATAGAATATTACTTAGCTGTTAAAAAGAACGAAATCTTGCTATGTGCAACAACATGAATTGACTTAGAGGATATTAGACTAAGTGAAATAAATCAGACAGAGAAAGACAAAAATCATATGATTTCACTTATATGTGGAATCTTAAAAATTAAAACAAATGAATAAACAAAACAAAACATAAACAGATCCCTAGGAACAGAAAACAGGGTGGGGGTGGAAGGATGAGTGAAAAGGAAAAAAAATAAAGCAAAAAAAGACATCACCCCCACTTGCTGAGAGTAAAAACTGCTGTTGTAAATTCAGTATACCTTGGCCATAAAAATGTTTCATAGTTAAAGCAAATTGTATCTAATTCCAAAGGTATGAGTGTTTTTATTTAAAAATATAAGTTTGAGAAGTTACTCTTAGTAACTCTCTATTAGATTTCAAATTCAATTTTAAAAAAAGAAAGAGAGAAAAAGATCAACCTGAAAAATTGTGTTGATTTAGTTTCTTAATTAAAAACCTTTTTTTTTCCAAAAAGATTTTATTTATCTATTTTTAGAGAGAGGGGAAGGAGAAAGAGAGGGAGAGAAACAGCAATGTGTGGTTGCCTCTCACATGGCCCTCACTGGGGACCCGGCCTGCAACCCAGGCATGTGCCCCGACTGGGAATCGAACCGGGACTGCTTGGTTCCCAGCCCGAGCTCAGTCCACTGAGCTACACCATCCAGGCTAATTAAAAACCTTTTTATCCACCATTTAAAAATATACTTTATTGAGGTATAACTTACATTTACAAAATTGTACCCATTTTATCCTTCTATTTCAATGAGTTTTGACAAATGTGTACATCTCTGTATGCATCCTCCTCCCAGTGAGTAGATGGAACAATTCCTCAAATATTCTCACCTTTTGTTATTACTCTCATACAGACCTTCTACAGCAACTATTCCTTAATTTCCTCCCTCCCTCAGCCAAGTTGCTGGTTCCCGACTCAAGAATTTATACAAATCACCATTACAGCTTCAGAAATACTCCCTTTTAGTTTTACTTCACCCTCAAAGGCTTTCCTGATTTGAGTCCTCTGATCTCCGTTCCCTTCTTTTTGCCAGGGGTCCTATAAACTCTTATGAGTGCAGATGAAACTTTTAACTTAGGCATGTTGACACATTTGCTCTGTGACGCTGTTTACTTGATTCATATTTCTGGGCCCTGGCTGCCCTTCTCGGAGTCAGACGTACTCTATTTCTTTTAAAACCCCCAAGAGTGCCCTTTACTATATATTTTTCAATAAGTGCTATTAATAGACACAATTTGCAGAATGTAAATGAACTTCATTTCCAAAACCCTACGCTTACCCCAGGCCACCTTGGTGGGTCTTATTCTGTGCTGAGTTCTGAGGATACACTCCCAGGACACAGCGCCATTAGCTCACTCAACCCTGCAACAGCATTTCATAGCTGACTAGTAGGAGATTGTCTTTCGCAAAAGCAATGACCCGGAGTGGTGGCAGCATCTGTCTATTTGTATGTTGAACACCGAATTGGAATTTTAATGTTAATAATTAGCTAGAATAATATCTCACTTGGACAGAAGCCATTTAATTCTCTCCTGTGAACTGAAATATTACTGAGTAGCTATCAAGGCCACAGCAATAAATGAAAAATTTTGTTATTTCAATGTCTTAAGAAAGGTAAAAGAAGAAATTCAGGTTTTATAAAAATGTTTCTTAAAAATAATGATTATTCTGAAGTAGAATTGAGGTAAAATGATCTTGCTACTGAAACAGTACCCCAACTTTTTGCTGTTTTGCAGTCAAGTGAGTCCTGAAGGAATAATATTGGGTCTTATATCTATGTTGCTACTACAGACTTGAATGTGCTTTGAATAGGGTTCAAGGAAAATCTAGAGGAGTGAAATTCACAAGTTTTATTTAAGCTGAGTACTAGTAAGTTTCTCTTATAATATTCTTTTTTATCTTATAAATTTTACTTTAGAGAGAGGAAGAAAGAGAGGAAGAGACATCAATGTGAGAGAGAAATATCAACTGGTTGCCTTTCTGCAAGTGCTCCCACCAGGGACAGAGCACAGAGCCTGCAACCCCTGCATGTACCCGGACTGGGAATCGAACCAGCAACCTTTCAGCTTGCAGGATGATGCCCAACCAACTGATCCATGTCAGCCAGGGATCTCTCATAATATTCTTCAGGAATGCTTGATATGTCTCCTCTTTGATTTTCCCTCCTGGTCTGGAATAACTTTAAATAAAGAGCTTGGCAACTATGGAGATGCTGAAAAGAAAGAGAGAGTAAAGATCTGTGTAATTCTTGACGAATATAATCAGGTGATGAATAACCAAGAGTTGGTAGAGGTCAAGGTGGGGCATGAAGCAGGACAATAACAATTTGTTAAGAACATACTAGTAACGGGGATAAGTGGTAACAGAAGGGACTTGACTTTGGGTCATGAGCACACAATACAATATACAGACGATGTGTTATAGAATTGTACCCCTGAAACCTATATAATTTTATTAACGAATTTCATCTCAGTAAATTCAATAAATATTTAAAAAAAGAGTACACTGAAACTACTGAAACCAAGGGCTTTCCCATTGATATCTCATTTAATTTCATATTTCTGTCTGTCTGTCTGTCTGTCTGTCTATCTTCTAATCTCGTCATTATTTTGGAGATAAGGAAACCGAGACTGAAAGCAGTTTAATTGACTAGATCAAGGTCACAAAGAACCAGAGTCAAAACACATATTTTTGGACTCAAAGGTTCGTGTAACTATAGTCCACTTATGTCTGCCCTTTTTATAGTCACAGAATGGGGGTAAAGAAGCAAATGTTGCTGCTTCTTTGTAGTGCGTCGCTTTTTGCCAACATCGTATGTGTCAGATTACACCTACCAACCCAGATACGGTAACCGTCCTTTCTTGATATTTTCACTCATTTGACAAGTGTAATTATGTGCAACGCTTCTTGGCTGACTTGCACAGAATGCCTGCGCCCTCTGAGGACAGGTGCCATTTCTCCGTGCACGGGCGGCAGGGCCTGTCACCTTGCAGCGGCACCTCACAGCCTTCTCCGCTTCCTCCCAGGGTAAGTCAGCATCAGGACTGCAGGGCTCAGCCTTGGCTCCAGATTGACAGTGGTGGGTTTTGTAGGTGACAGAAACCCAATTAATAAACTGGACATACAGAAACAGTCTCTAAGCTCTGGGAACGGGGTCAGGTGGCGATGACAAAGACAAATGCACTTCGTTTGCCTTCTGCGTGTAGGCTTGTCCTACACTGACAGTTTCCTTCTCGCATTGCCACTGGCTCTCTCTTACTTTTCAAGCAGAGTTTTTGAATTCAGACAGGGAGAGGCAGTTGTACAGGTTTGGGCGTGTCGGGAGCACAAAGTTGTAGAGGTGGAATGTATATGGCCCGTGAGATTTACTTTTTTGAAACCGATCATATTAAAAAAATGTTAGTAATCACTTGGTTTTGATGATGTGAACCTGTAGATAAATGTGGAATCAGGAAGCTCTGACAAAGATATGTTGCCCATGTCACGTGAGGGCAAGTGCCAGTCCTTCTTAATACGATTGACCCCGGGACAACTCGGGTTTGTACTGTGCAGGGAGCCATTTATCACGGATGTTTTTCAATAAATACTGTAACTATATTTTCTCTTTCTTATGGTTTTCTTGATAACATTTTCTTTCTGCAGCTAATTTTATGGTAAGAATAGGGTAAATCATTTACAAATATATACATATAACAAAATGTGTGTTACTCTGCTGTTTATGTCATCAGTAAGCTATTAGTAGCTAAATTTTCGGGAAGTCAGAAGTTGTACGTGGATTTTTGACTGCATGGGGGTCAATGTCCGTAACTCCTGATCCCAGGTAGTTCAAGAGTCAACTGTAGTTGTTACAATTATAACAACATTATATACTCTGGTTTCTCTTCAGATCGTATAAATCTTTCACCTTTTACAATTATAACAACAGGGAGAATTTGTCAGTGCTCACCACGTGCAAGGCACTCTCCTAAACTTATTATATTATTTTATTGTTATGCCATCTTTATGAGGTAGATATTATTATGTTCGTTTAAAGGCAAAGGACTGAAATTTGGAGAGGTTAAGTAATGCAAAGACGCATAGCTGCGAAGTGGCAGAGCTGTGACTGAAAGCTAAGTCTGTCCAACTTGGGAATCCTGCTCTCAGGCACCAGGTGATCGGTAGGCCCTTCAGTGGTAGAAGGAGAGTGTGACCCAAGGACCCCCAAGCCTGCAGGTTCACATTCCAGGGCATCAGCAGAACAAGAAAAAGAATCCAGAGTCTAGAGTCTTGGTTCATTGAAAGTTGATTGGCTGATTTTCTTCTTCAAAATACCTTTTGTTTTTCACTGTTTCAGAGTAAGATTTGAACTGTAACATATACCACTAGAAATTTTTTTTTAAATTGCACATAAAATAGAAACTGTGCCTTTGGTTACTTGATAGTCCACTCTGGAGCCCAGAAATGCAGAATGTCACCTCCTAGGGCCATGCCCCCTGCAGAACCATTTTTGCCAGATATCAATACCATGTCAACAGGAGAGGGTAGCTCAGAGCCAAGAACTCTCCCACAGGTCACTGGTTTCAGTACAGAGAGAAGTCTCAGCGGGAAGGCAGGCTGTGTTCAGGTCCAGAGTGGACCCGTGTGTCTTCCTGGTCTTGCCTTGCCCCTCTCATTGCCGCTCTAGGCCTGCATGCCTGCTGCTGCTTGCAAGGGCACCGCTGGTAGCATGAGTCTCAGTGATCCAAATCCTGTTCATTGCACGGAGAAACTGCGGTTGAGAGACATTAAACACTGTTTGGTTTGGTCATTACATTTGTTGTAAGTGGTTGGTTGTCAGGCTCGAAACAAAATAGCTGAAGGAAATAAACTATGGCTTCCTTAAGGTCTATCATAAGTGTTCATTGACATTTCTGCCAGAATTGCCTTAATTTCTACTGCAAGGTTTTATAAAAAATGATATTGTATCCATTCCTCGGGCTTTTATAAGGCATTTGAAACTTTCCCATACTGAGGCACCTAAAGGTCACTTCTAAATTTGGGGTTCTTTCCTGTAAAAGCTAGGCTTAATCTGGATTCAGATGCATTTGACAGAATTTTAAAACTTTTCTTTGGCCTCCCCAAACTCACTGGCTTTATGCCAAATGAGCAACTGCTTCTGTGGCACAGTGACTTTCCTGAGCTCGGCCAGTGCATGCATGGCAGAAAAACTTCACACAGTTAGGTGTTCGGTCTGACCCTTATCCTATAATGAATACGGATTTCAATTTTAGAGTGAATATGGAATTTCTGGGTCCATCTCTACACCCAAGTGAATAAGCACGAGAAGGTGAGAAACTGAATCAAAGAAAATTCTGGTAAGAAAACCAGTAGGGCAGAAGATTTAAAAACAGGAATTCCACATTGGAAATTAGTATATTGTTTTCCTATTGCTGCTTTAGCAAATTTCCACTGTTATAGTAGCTAAAACAGCATTCATTTATTTTCTCCCAGTTTTGTAGATGAGCAGTCTGGTAAGCTCATTTCAGGGTCCCACAGGCTGAAAGTGAGGTGTTGGTAGGGGTGCATTTTTTACTGGCAGCTTGTAGGTTCGAATCCTCCCCAACTTCTACCCCCAGGTTCATTCAGGTTGTTGGCTAAATTCAATTTTTACTCTTGAAGAATTGAGGTCCTTGTTTCTTGCTGGCTGCCTCCAGGACATTGTTCTCAGCTCCTAGAAGGCACTTAGGTTCCCTGGCTCATGACTCCCTTCCTCTGTCCTCAAAGCCAACGAAGGTGGGCCATATCTTATCCCACTTCACATCTCTCAGACCTCCCCTCCTTCCTGCCTCCTCTCCTCTTTGCCTGCCTCTGACTGCAGTCAGAGAAATAGCTCTGCTTCAGGGTGATTAGACTGGGCTCATCCAGATAATCCAGGATAATCACCCTATTTTAAGATCGGTAACCCTAATTACATCTGCAAACTTCCTTCACAGCAGTGTCTAGATTTGTGCTTGATTACGTAATCCTGGGGGGACATCTTTAGAATTCTGTCTGCCACAGAAAGGCATACAGCAGAGCCTACCCATGAGGGACGCCTTGGCCAGACGTGGGTGGGAGTGGAGGTTTGATTTAGGATTCTATATCATTGCTGCCTCTAATATTTTTAATTTGTGAGAAGAAGACCATCAAGCACAGTAAATTCTCACTTGACATTGTTGATAGGTTCTTGGAAACTGTGACTTTAAGTGAAACGACCTGTATCAAAACCAATTTCACCATAGGCTAATTGATATAAATAAGAGTTAAGTTCCTACAGCATATTTCTGGGCAGAAAAACATCACTGAACTTCCAAATAAAGACCCAAACACCTTTTAATATTAAAAATTGAAATATATGTGAGCTATACAGACATTTAAGAAAGATTAATAAAAACAAGTGAGATAATCCTTTTCTAATTCACTTATTCCAGTTTAGCGTCATGGGTGGCTGGAGACTCTCCCTGACTCGGGGTGCGACCCTGGACAGGACACCCTTCCGTCACAGGGCACACTCACACCTGTATTCACACTCACTCAGAATGGGCCACTTTACCCCACGTGCACATCCCTGGGATGTGGGAAGAAACCGGAGTCCCCACAGAAAACGCACTCAAACATGGGGAAAATGTAAAAATTCCACACAGTCGCTCCAGCCAGGAAATTCTCTTTTTTCTCACCAATGTTATTATACTGAAATAATATTTTTTGAGGACCAGCTTTCATCAATAGACTATGTGGCCAGCACATAGATTTTAATCTCATAACCAAATGAAATCGACATATTTGGTGACATGAGGAGTCACTTTTGGGTTTGCACAGTCACTCAATATATGCTGAAGGAGGTCGTGAGAGAGTGTGACCACTGCTGACCCTGGAGCTGAACCCAGGCAACTGGAGGCTCCTCACGTCTTTCCCTGTCCTTGGAGTTTGTGTTCTGTGCACCATTTTCCACGCTGCGGCCTTGAGAGAGCAGTGTGCCGCTGAGGCCACCTGCATGCCATGCGTGACTGAACCTTGTTAAGGCTTCTATATAAGCTCTTAAGATTTTGGCAGGTGGGTGAGGACATCTACTCATCTTGCAGCAGCAGCCTGAGACAGGCTCCCTTGCTTGTTAAACCTGCCACCAACCTGTCTAGAGTGCTCTTAACCTGCCTCTTTTCCAATCTCTCCTTGTAGTCTATGGATGGGGGCCGGTTTCAGATTTCACCCTGGAAGCTCCTGAGATTTCAAAACAATACAGTTGACCCCTGAACAATGCAGGGGTCAGGGACGACGACCTCCTGCACAGTTGAAAATCCGAGTATGACCACTGTCGGCCCTCTGCACGCAGGGATTCCCAATCGTGGCGATGACCCTCAAAACAACACGGGTTCGTAATGCAGGGGCCAGTTGAGAAAGGTCTGCATATAAGTGGATCCACACAGTTAAAACACATGTTGTCCAAGGATCATTTGTTTATGACATAAGGGAGAACCCAAAGATAATCTTTCCCTGTCTAGCAATGCTGCCAGACACGCCAGGACTCTAGAGTTGTAACTAGACAATCAGCATTGCCTTGGCTCTCAGAGCATGGACTCCCTAATCTGGCACAACCTGGGGACATAAGTCCGATCTGGAAATGGCTTCGCTAAGGACCTCACCTGGGCAAGGGGGCTTCAGAGAGAGATGGCTCAGATTCAAGGTCTCCTGGCAAGTTGAAGATCACCCCCAAGGAAGGTGAAATAATAGGGTGGTGAGGGTGTCTTGACTGCTAGAGCATGGGTGCAATTGCCAAGAAGGAAAAGACAACAGCCACCTGGACAGGGTGCCTAGAGTTTACTGAATTCTACTGTGTGCCTGACTCTACTGCCTCACTCAGTCCTTGCAATAACTCTAGGAAGCAGAGATACTGTTGCAATCCATCTCTAGTTTACAGATGAGGAAACTAAGTTTGAATAATTTTTATCGTTCTAGTCACACGCTAATAAATGGTGGAGCTGGCGTTCAAATCCTGGTCCCAGTCCACAATGTCAGTGTTAGATCACCAAGGTATGCCGCCTCCGACGGAGGCCCGGACCCACCAGCGCTGCCCAGGAGTCCTTTCTGAAGGCCTGGAGGAAGCTGGGAAGAGACCTCCCACAGGGGTCTCCTGGCCATTCTGACCCAGATGACAAGTTCACCTGGAGGCCCATGGAGCAGGCTTATTCAGGTCTCTAACCGTTCATTGTAACAGCACCCCTCATTCACTTAAGAAGAGTAGTCAGAGAAGTTCAAGACAAATACACTAGCAGGCATCGAATATTGGCTGTGTGCGAGGCAGTATGATCAGAATACTACATATATTCAATCTCTACAATGACCCACAAAGTAGGTATTATTATTCCCTTACTACAGATGAGCAAAGAGATGCAGAGAGGTTAAGTAATTTGTCCGAGGCCCAGAGTAAGTTGTGGGAATGAGAAATGCCAAGTAGCCCTCAGATGTTAATAGAAGACAATAGGAATGAGTTGATCATCAAAGATCTGATCAGGAAGCTAGCAGTTGCTGGCAAATGAGAGTCACTTCCGTACCTCCAAACTGTGTACATTCAGCCATCGGGACTTTGGGAAATAAAAGGTTCTTCCCATGGGGAGCTGTGGGGAGGGAGAGCTTATGGAAACCTAGTCACAGAGGACCTGAGTAATAGGTGCTCCATTAAAAAGAATTCAGTGACAGTTGCATGACAAGATGGTTATAATAAAAATATGCTCATATTTATGGAACTCTTCTCTTCCACGTTTGATGAAATATTCATGACATTCTCTCAGAAAGGCATGAGAAAGAAACACCTAGAGAGAAAAGAAAAACATGAATTTTTTAGGTTAGTTTGCAACTTGTCGCCACAGCTATTTTTTATTTTACCACAGATATTAAAAAAAAAATCTTTTTTAAAGCTTGCCAGTCGACAGAGGAAATTATGATGAGAGATGAGAGCGAGGCTGATGAGCGCAGATGTGTGAGCGGGGAACCAACACCACGCAGTCAGCCTCCCACACGTTCTCTCCGGGGCTCCCATCCACGGACTGACAGCTTCGAAACTTTTGTTAAAACCACTTTGAAAAAACCCGCATGGAGCAGACTATGTTGATGCTAAATTTAAATTTTCACTACAGAAAATATATTAATGATCAAGGGTGAAGTCAGCTTAAAAAAAAACCCTCTAAAAATAATGTTTGATAAAAAGGGGGAGTTGATTAGTGAGCAGCCTTTGACCTATAGCTCCCTTTTGAGATCTGAAGTGGCATCAGGAGAGCACAGATATGTTTGAAGGTAGATATTCTGGAGATTGGCAGTTTGTAGCTTTTCTCTTTGGTGGTAAAGTGGCAGGGCCCCTATTGTTGGAACTGGGACAGGCAGAGAGGTCTCCCACATGTTTTATGTTTGCCCCTCTTGTACCTCTACAAGTTTCTCCAGAATGATGTGCTTACTGCTTCACCGAGTGGCACAGAGCCACAGAAAGTGCTGGCAACCTCAAGGCAGTCTTTTCAACCAGATACTTGTGGTGCAATCGGAAAAAAGGAAGTCTTTGATAGAATAATAGCAGCAGCCACCGTTTGTTGAGAATTTAGTGTGTGCCAGGCAGTGTGTTAGGTCCTTTACTATATTATCCCATGTCCTTCTCATTTGATAGATGGGAAACCCAAAGCTCAGAGAGGTTAACGATACATCCAAGTTCATGATACTGGTGGGGGCTGGGATCCGAAGCTGGGCCTGACGGTATGTTGTAAGATTGGAGAGTCCAGGATCAGGGATCCAATGACTTGGGTTTACCACTTTTGCTTGTGTGATTTGGGGCCAGTTAAATGACCCCTCCATGCATCTATAATATTTCCTCATCTGTAAAAAAAAGGGGTAAAAATAATAGCTACCTTGGTTATTCAATAAGTATCAACTATAATCAACAGGTGTCCTTTCTTCAGGAAAATTACCCTGTTGTATCCTGAATGAGGTCTGGTCGCCACTGTTTTTACAGATTTGCTACTGCAGGTTCCTGCTAGCCTGGAATAGCCTTTCCCAGTTTTTCCACCTTTCCAACATTACTCCCTTCTCTTAAAACTTCTGGAAGAAAACATAGGCTACAACTCTTTGACATCGGTCTTAGCAATATCTTTTGATCTCCTTGGGCAAGGGAAACAAAGGAAAAAATAAACAAATGGGACTCCATCAAATTAAAATGTTTCTGCACAGCTAAAGAAAGCATGAGCAAAATGAAAAGATAGCCAAATGAAAGGGAGAATATATTCACAAATGATACATCCAATAAGGAGTTAATATCCAAAATGCACAGGGAACTCATGAAGCTTAAAAACAAACAAAAAGAAAATCCAATTAAAATATGGGCAGAGAACATAGACATTTCTCCAAATAAGTGGCCAATAGACATATAAAAAGATTCTCAAAATCACTGATCATCAGGGAAATGCAAATCAAAACTCAATGAGATATCACCTCACATATCTCAGAGGGGCTATTATGAAAACATCACCAAATAACAAGCGTTGGTGAGGATGTGGAGGAGAGGGAACCCTCGTGAATTGTTGGTGGAATTGTATATTGGTGCAGGCACTTTGGAAAACAATCTGGAGAATCCTCAAAAAACAAAAAATAGAACTACCTATGGCCCAGCAATTCAACTTCCTTGTATTTATTTAAATAAAATGAATACACTAATTCAAAAAGATATATGCACCCCTATGTTCATTGTGGTATTGTTTACAATTGTCAAGATACGGGAGGAGCCTAGGTGTCCACTGATTGATGAATGGATGAAGAAGATGTGGTATTTATTTGTGACAGAATATTGCTCAGCAATAAAAGGGATGAGAGCTTGTTATTTGTCACAACATACACGGACCTAGGGCACATTATGCTAAGTGAAATAACTCAGATAGATAAAGACAAATACCATATGATTTCATTTATATGTGGGAACTGAAAAAAAACAAATGAACAAACAAAACAAAACAAAAACAGACTCATAGAAACAGAGATTAAACTGGTGATTGCCAGAGGGGGAGGGTTTGGGGGGGATGGGTGAAAAGGTGAAGGAGAATGAAGTCAATATTATCGTGATAGGTTTGCACAGTGACAGATGGTTACTAGACTTACTGTGGTGATCACGGTGTAAGGTATATAAATATCGAATCACTCTATTGTACATCTGAAACTAATATAACATTGTATGCCAACTCTAGTTAAATAAATTTTTAAAAACTAAGTAAGGTGATTAGAGCAAAGAAATTGTGTGGTCGGTCATGAGATCACCATTTGTGATTGAGGAGAAAAATGTTCATGCATTTCAGCCATCTTATCAATAGAAACCAGGTCATATAACACCAGATCCAGTGAAAATCAGTGGAGATAAAGCTGGAGCAGTGATGGAAAACAGGTGAATTATTTAAAAGTATTTATAATCCTTGTTTATATCAAAGTATGTGTAGTTATTGAATGCCAGGCTAATTTACCAATTATGGGAAATTGCTGATAATGAAAACTCAGATTTATTGGGAGTATAAATGTTAGACTTAAATGACTATATTTCAGTTAAAATAGATTTATTTACTAAGGAAAACCTTCAAGCAAGTGTGCTGTAGTCAGTCACCTTTACATAACAGCCAAAGATTAGTAATCCTTTAAATCTTATCACAGTAACCTTGCTGGGGTGGTGCTAAATTCTTTGGACGAAACTTTAGGTTGTTAATAAGTGGATGGTAAACTGATCTTTGAAGCTATTTTCTTCATGGTAAAATTTCGAACCTGTGTGATTTCTAAATCTTTTTCCTCCCTAAAATAACTGAAACTTTTTTCCTTTTTATATTACTTTTTGAGGATTTGGTACTATACAACTTTTTCAGTAACTCCTTATATTTTTCCCTATATTATTCAATAATTAGAGATTCACACATTAATTCCTCACATTTGTTATGTGAAGCATTCTTTGTAAACTGGTATTCCATTATAGAAATAAATTAGTTATTGATGAATAGAACTTTCATAAGCAGAATGCTGTAGAAACACATCATAAATTTCTTCTCCTTAGCACATTTAAAAAGCATTAAAATAAATGACAAAGAACTCACTAAATGTTTATGACTTCAGTTTATGCATGTGGGTAAATGGTCTGAAAGGCTCATCCGTCACTTGGTTCTCACTGCATTTAATTAGCCTGGACCACTTTATCCTCTACTGGAAACACCTTATCTCCATTTCTCTTTTGTTCCCAGGACAAAGTACAATGAACAGGCAATAGCTAACTTAAAATCTGGGTTGAAGTGAATGGAAAGAAAAGTAAGCTTATTGTAGGAAATGAACAAAGAGCATCTACAATCCGCAGCCACTCTGGAAACAGGCCATTTCAATTTTGGCCCATGTTTGCGTCCTCGTGAAAGAGCTTGCCGCTCTGTTCCATCTGTGTCGTTGCATCAGTGACGTACCGAGGTGGGCAGCTGTCACAGAGAGAGCTGCCTCACGTTTCGGCAGCAAGATTCGTGTTTCTATATATAGGAAATAACTTCATGTTCTTAAGTCTAAATTATGCAGCATTTTATATTTTTAAAGCGCTTTGCAATCATTATTAGTTGTTCATGTTACTAATTTGACCACGAAAATGTTGTACGAGGTGGAGTTACCTGACTATCGATTATGTGGAATAGCAGTTTTTTTTTAATTGTAAAATTTCAGCTTTATTGAGATATAGCTGACACATAAAATTGTAAGATATTTAAAGTGTACATTGTGGTGATTTGATATATGTATACATTGTGAGAGGATTCTGCCTATCTAGTTAATTAAAACATTCACTGCTTCACACATTTATCTTTTTTTTTTTTTTTTTTGGTCAGAGCATATAAGTTCTACTCTCTTAGCAAATTTCAGCTACACAGTACATGTTACCAACTATAGTCCCCACGATTTACACCAGATCATCAGACCTAATTCATCTTGTAGCTGAAAGTTCATACCCTCGTACCAACATCTCTTCATTTCCCCCACTCCACCCCCCCAGCGCCTGGCGACCACTTTCTCCTCTCCGTTTCTACGATTTTGACTCATTCTCTCTCTTTTTTAAGATTCCACATACAGGTGATACCATGCAGTATGTGTCTGTCACTTAGTAGAATATCCTCAAGTTTGGTCCATGTGGTCACAACTGGCAGGATTTCCCTCTCTCTCGTGGTTTAATAATATTCTCTTGTGTGTACGTATATATATATACACACACACACACATATGTACACACACATACACACAGGGTGGGCAAAAGTAGGCTTATAGTAGTTCACAGTAAATAATAAATAATAATAAATAATATAAGAATAAAGTCTGTTTTATATATATGCATGTGTGTATATACATATAAATCACATCTTCTTTAACAATTCACCCGTTGATGGACACTTAGGTTGCTTCCCTATTTTGGCTATTGTGAATAATGTGGTACTTCTGTATTTAACAGGAGAACCCCCCTAATTGTGTTGTTTGATAGGAATTATATATTCATTAACTGCTACGTCAAATTCTGTAATAAAAAATTATTTCTATCTTGAGCTACAGAGGCTGCAGTAGATTCTAAAAGGTTTGTTGTAAACGTTTCCACTGAATTTTATACACCAAAGAAAGCATCAACTCTATCCCATCCTCCTTTGATACAGACATGCTGTAAATAAAAATTTTCTTCCCTCCAAGAGCAATAGAGTCTATACTTCATATGTTTTGTTTATGGTATAAGAGTATAAGACCCTCTGGACCGCCCCCCCCAACCCCCGCTTCATCCAGGCTGCGTGTCTGGGAGGTCTTTACACACCAAGGGAATGTTAATAACCAAGATTAGTGCAAGATCAGCTGTAGAAAAATTGACTAAGGAAGCCCAAGACCACAGGAAGAGAATAATGGTATGTGTGGCTATTTATCTCCATGAAGATTTACTGTCTCACCTGAAGAGACATACTGCTGTGTGACAAGAATTTATTTACCGTTCAAGCTTGACCTTTTTCCACGTTGAGGGAGATTGCATTAGTGGGTGGCTGGGGGATTTATTGTCCCCTGTGTAAGAGCAACGGCATTTTCTGACTATTGGCTGCAGAGGCCCTTCTAAGCTCAAGCACAGAACACCCTGACTTTGAGATTCCTCCTCTTCTACCCAGGGGCAGGTTTCTTGGGGAAAAGTATTCATAGGTTTAAAGGGCAAGGTTTATTGGAAGAGAGTGAGAGCACAAGGGACAGCATGATGACAAAAACACATGCTGTCTTGTCACCTCCCATAGAAGTCACGACAGATAAGTTCAAGTGGACTTGGGGCCCCAGGAGCCCTGCGGTGTGAAAAGGCAGGTGGCAGATGCAGGGATGTGAAACCACAGGGATGTGAAACCACAGGGAAGTGACCCAGGACTGCCCCCTCCCTGCTCTCCCACCTCCTCTGTGTCCCTCTGCTCCATATCTAGGTCACAGCACTCCAGATTTCTCACCCAGATTCTCAAACGGGCTTTTGCAAACCTGCTTGATTTCCAGTGATCTTTATACTCGCACTGAATAAACGGCCAGCAATTCTGGGGACATAAGTATATTTTAAGTTGCTTTTTGCTAAATCTTCACCTCTACCCTCACCATTTCTATAAACTTTGTTTTTAAAACAATTGGCTTAAAATATCTCCAAGGAAATTCAAACTGTTAAAAATCTCTCCGGCTAAGGAAACACTATGTATTAGCAATTGTAACAAAACCAAGTATTCCCAATTACATTAGATAGTGAAACTGATTCAAGATCGGAACATTTTTAATTGAGAGAAGTGTTCATATGCTCCAAGTTGAATATGAGTCACATCAAGTATACCCTGTTTGGCTTCATTAGATTCACAGAGATAAATATCTCATGCAACAATTATCCCAGAGAATGTTGACTTCACTACCAAATCTGCAGTCCCCCATCGGCAGTGTGCACCATTAATTGTGGTCACATATGAAACTCCAGCACACAGACAAGAAGTACTATGTTCCTCTAAAGCCATTTTTTCTTTAAATTGTACTGGTATGCATTTATCATTCATGTTGTAAGTTATTTCTCTTACCTCAAATTATAGAATTAAAAGAATGGAAGGAGCCCTAGTTATCACCTTAGAGTTTTTCCAACTTTTTTTTTTGGCAGAGAAAATTATTTCCCCCCCAAAGATGCCCAAACAAATACATAAGAGCAGAGTTTCTCTTGGTGAGGTCCTGGAGAACCATTTCCCTGGGGCCTCCTCCTCTCCTTGCTCTTGCCTGGCCCCCAGCGCAGGAGCTCCTGGGCATCAGTGTTGGGTATGGCAGAGCTGAATCTTTGCTCAGGACAGTCTGAGAGCCACTAATCTGGGAAGAAACTCTCATTTTATACTGGAGAAAAAGAAACTCAGAAGTAGTTAAATTACTTTCTTAAACTGACGTCACCAGCTAGTTGCTAACCTGGAACTAAAACACAGATGTGTAGAAATCAAGCTGTCTCTTCCAGAGCAAACATGCCGGAAAGCAAGTCTTTTACATCTGGGCTCCAGACGGGCTTATGCTCTTCCACCGTAAACAAAGTGTATGAAGTACAGACTCCATTGCTCTCGAAGGGAAGAAAATTTTTATTTACAGCCTGTCCGTAGTAAAGGAAGGTGGGATATAGTTGATGCTTTCTTTGGTGTATAAAATTCAGTGGAAATGTTTCCAACAAACCTTTTAGAATGCTATAAATGGAAAAATCTCCAACACATTGCAACATATAACATTTCTTTTTCTTTATCTTAACAGTCCAGAGGTCAAATACCCGAAGTCTCAATTCTGATTCTTTAGCCAGTCGATCAACATTTTTAAAGCTCCCATGCTATAAAGATACAAAGATGAATGAAGAACTCACAGCCTGGCAGTGGGGGAAAAGGCCCACAGACAAATTAATATATGGTACTCTAAGCGCTATGATCAAAGTTTCCCCAAAGCACAGGAGGAACACAGAGGAGGGAGCAACTACGGAGGGAATCTGGGAAGACTTCCCTAAGGAAGTGCTGCCTGATCATACTCTTGGAGAATGACTAGTTGTCCTCCAGGTAGAAAACGAAGGGGAAGAACATGCAGACAGGAAAGGCTGTGTAGTAAGACCCAGAGACATGAAAGAGCATGACGTTTGAGAGTAATGTAAAGATTTGAATATGATGAGATTGGGAAAAGGTAGAGATGTAACTTGAAAGGTTGTCATGGTTCAGGTCAAGGCTAAAGACATGTACGCCAAAGACAAAATACAGTTCATCTAGCAGATTTCTTCTCGTCTCTGACAGCCAAGTATAAGGCAAGATCAGGCTTCTTTCTTTGCCAATGACACACTCCTATCTTTGCAAACTAAAGTCTTGTCCTAGAAAGCCAGATGCGCTGTGGTCCCGTCCTTCATTAAAGTCTTCTGGCTTTGAACTTTAATCATGAATGATTGCTCAAATGGCTGTGCATTTGAAAGGAAGCCCTTGTTTTTAACCTTCCCCACTTTTGTCATTTGACAGAAGTTGAGAATGACAGTTTTTAGAATATAGGGCCAGGCCCTTTGGACGATCCAAGAGCTACTGGAAGAAAGGAAGTCTTTAGGGAGGCTATTCAAACTTCTTTTTGTTTCATATTTTGGCAATATTATTTTGTGTTTTTGTTGAGCAACTGATTTTTGAAATATAACTGAAAAATATTTTTACTGCTCACATTAGGCATTGGTTTTATAACTCTCATAAATAAATGCAAAGAGGAAAATGTCACTAGGGAGTAAGCACTCTGAGACGTGTTGAGAGAGCACCGCCATGCCAGAATCTGAGTTCTCACCACTAGCAGCAAGCAAGTTCATTCCTAATCACTGTGTTTCACACCAGAACCTGACTTCAGATCAATGATAAAGTAAGCTGTTTGAACTAAAATGCTTGCAGTGCCTCAGGAGAACTGCCAACATTAGCACTGAAACGACACATGGACAAAGAACACCAGCCTTTTCTTTTCTTAAAAAAAAAACAACAAACTCTGTTGTATATCAAATGGACTTCCAATGGGATGGAAAATACTGGGATGGATTTCTAAGAATCGTTCCCTTCTCTCCTTGAATACTTTCATCTGAATGTAGGAATGCATTCATTTAATCTATCAACAGATAGTGCGTGTAGATCTTTAACTATTAAGGAAGCTGTCATGTGTCTCCTGAACTGGTACAGTTGGAAAATGAATGACTTTAATCACCACTGGGGGCCATGGAACCTGTCTTGTCTCAATATGCCATTATCAAATGTAAGTAGGCACATTAGGTAGATCACTTGGTATAAGTTACATTTTGAACTGGGTTAAAATTAACAACATTAATTACAAGGAAGAGAGGCAATTAAGGAACCCAAGGGCTGGAATGCAGCTAGGTGTTGGAAAAGTTGCATTACGTATGTAGAAACCTGTTGATCTCCTGCTTGGCTTCCTTCTGTGCATCTGCTGCATTCTTTCTGGGGGAACAGCTTTTCCTGCTCCTCAGTCCAGTGGAAAAAGACAGCTAACAGCTTCCAAGCTCACAAGGTCTAGCCATATCGAAGGACTATCTTTCTTGCTCCCAATTCCAGATTTCTGAGGAGCCAGGCTTCTGACTTATTCAACTTGGAACATTCCAATTTCACTAAACTGAGACCAGGGTATTGGGTTGTATCATATAAAAATGTCTGCTGGGTGTCCTCCCTATTAGAGTTTGAAATTCTTAGAGAAGGAGGAATTCTTATAAGCTGGGCTGATTTATATAAAAGTGGCTTGATCAAAAATAGAGATTATATTTTATATGTCTATTTTTATTTGTTTTTGGAGATTTTATTTTTATTTATTTTTAAATATTTTATTTATTTATTTTTTTAGAGAGGGGAGGGAGGGAGAAAGAGAATCATCAATGTGTGGTTGCCTCTTGCATGCCCCCCACTGGGGACCTGGCCTACAACCCAGGCATGTGCCCTGAGTGGGAATTGAACCAGCGACCCTTTGGTTTGCAGGCCCATGCTCAGTCCACTGAGCCACACCAGCCAGGGCCCAAAAACAGATATTGTTAAATAATAAAGTTCAATATAGCAAGAGAGAAACCTCTAACTACTGATCAGCTTCAAAGAACAGAAGTTTAATTTTAGCTCTGGAAGGAACCATAGGGCTCCTCTACAGTGGCTTCCAAGCCTGGCCGATCACCAGAAACAGGTGGTTTTAAAAGTAGATTTCCTGCCTCTCTCTCATGAGATTCTGATTCATTGAGTTGAGAATCTGCATTAAAATGTTTTCCTTTTTATTCTGATTACCTAGCAGAGTTGGAGACCACTGATCCACTGTACAGTCTGGGCTCTGGATAGGAAAGAAATCTTATTTGATGGTTTTTCAGGGAAAGACACTTATAATCTGAATTTTTTATCTCATTTTTTGAGACTGAAAGAATATTTCTGAGTCAGAAACTTTTTCTCTATAACCAAATAAAATTTTCTGCCTACAACTGAAAAATACAAGGCATATTTTACCTTGTTTGTATTCTATACTTATTCTTTCCTAGTTTCTATCCAAATCTTTCTAGACCTTTATACATTTACAATTCTGGAACGACAGTCAGTGGAGTTCCATTATAGTTACCTTATTCAACTTCAACTCTATGTACCTGGAAAAATATTTTCTTTTAAAATATACTGGAAATTCTGCCAGACTACTGTCCAATTCTCCTCCTCAGGGGCGGGGATCATGCCAGCATTAACTCCAATACTGCTGGCTAGTTCCAGCCTGGGTTTTGTCTGGAGGATTTGCTAGGCTGTGCTAGGATGCTCTCTGGAGCAGCTAAAAGAAACTGTGGCTTGAGGGGTGAATATAGTTTCAGGGAACTGAGTGTAGTATGAGAGAAACAGTAATATCAGGCGTCGGAGAGAGCAGGGAGGTCAGAGGCAGCAGCTGAGGAGAGAGGATGAGAGCTAGCGTCATCAAACCAGGCTGGGATGGCCAGGCAGGACGGTCCGGCACTGGGCAGGGACTAAGCAAATTTCTTGGGGACCCCCCTCACTGAGGCTGTGTGAAGTGTTGGGTGGGCTGGCCCACTTAAAGGTAAGGACATGGCAGCAGCACAGATGCTGGGTGTTAGAAACTCACCATTTGATTGCTCACTTTATGTACATGCTTGCTTGATTTTCTACATCTCTTACTGATTTATGAACCAGTTTTCTATTCTATAATGCACTCACTTCCCTTGGACTCTTCGAGTTTATTCTTTCAGTGTCTTTATTGTGGCATGTGAATCAATCCTGCTGTGTACCGTGCAATGGTATATGAGTCTTTATGGGGAGGCTCAATTATACTAATTGATTTGATTATTAAATGCTTTCTTTCTTTTCCTGGAAGTACAGAGGCACAAATAAATACTGGGTATACAAATAATGGGTGTGGGGGGAATTGGGCTATAAATAAAAACCGTTTCAATAGTATCTCATTGGAGTACTGCATTGAATTTTAGTGGTAAGTTGGAATAGGCTTTGGAAGAAAATGGCGGAAGAATTCAAAGCATTGAAGAGATAGGGCCTACATCTAACTGGACTAAGAAATGGAAAATGGTGGACTTAAAAGTTGGGAAGTCTAAGGGGCAAGGTCATGTGGCAGCATAATCTGCTGAAATACAGTGGTGAGTGTGGTCTTTGCAAAGACATGAAACATTTTCTTGCAGCATCAATTTAATCAAGCCTGAGGGAGGCAGATTATTTTCATGTGAGTCAGTTATAGCAATATCACGAAGTAGAGTGCAAAATTCTCACAAATTGTTGATAGAAAACATAAGGTTACAAGAATTTTTATACTTTTGTCTGAGATAATATGGTGTACTTTTCTGATCTCCGGACACATGTGTTTACTTTTTTCAGCCATCAGAAGGTCCCAAATACACTTTCTACCAGCCTGACAGAACTAGAATTATGGGCTGCATAGAGGGTTTTAACTTAAATGCAAAGAAGGACTTTGCATGGGGGCAGTGATGGAAAATAAATCATATTATCAAAATGAATTTAGAAACAGTGGGTGTATACCTTACAGAAAAATGAACACGGAGAGGAACTGATACGCTGCCCTACAGAACCTTCGGGTGGGCTTTCCTCTGAGACAGGACATTTCCCCTGGGGGTGTGTGTGCTTCTTTTCTGATGAGCCTTCTCTGATGAAGTGGAATCATGATGAACAGACCTCTTAGGGAGGGTCTCAGAGGACACGACCGAAGCAGATTTGTCCAGAACGTTGTCACACTTAGATCCGTCTGGAAGCAAGGGCTCCTTGAGTTTTTTCATACCAAATTCTGATTCCAATGACAAAAGAAATACTATAGATTTAAGTGAAAAGTAAATGTCACATTCCGGAGTCTCACCATCCAAAAATAACTACTGTTTTCTTACATGCCCTTCCATAAATTTTGTATGCACAAGTAAGAAGATACACACACATGCACCCACACAGAGGCATGCGATCATATTAGTTACATTTTTTCGGCTTGCTTTTTTCATTTAAAATGTCTAGGACATTTAGCATACAATTTCCCACTTCCTGCTTCCTGATAGCTGCAGACAGCTGTGAGTGTTCCATCCCGGGGCTGCAGTGTTCATTACTTAAACAATCCCATATTACAGGGTATTTAAATTGTATGGCAGACGCCACAAGCTGCTTATGAATGTCTGTTCCCATTTCTTTCTGATGAAAAGAACTCTGATTTTGTTCCAGATAGCAATATCTTCAAGTCAAACTAGCGTCCCTAGAACCCCCTTTTGGTAGGCACGCAATACAGTTTTGACTAAATGGAATTACAGCAACCGACTGTAGGGTCTGCACAATTTATCTAGCCAGTCAGAGGAAGCTGGCAGAGTTTGGACTTGAAGGTTGTTTTCAAATTATTGCAATTATAAATAAAGCTTCAATCACTGTCCATTTGCTTGATTATTTTCTCAGACAAAAGAACTGACTTTGTAGGGGTAAGAAGTCTGAGCAGTAGCCAGGGGGTAGGGGATGCATTTGGGGTGGGGAGCAGCCACCCTCCTGGACTGCGCAGTCCTCAGGCCCTGACTTTGTTGCTAGCACAAGTTGACTCAGAGGTGCATTGTGTGTTGCTAATGTAATTCTTACAGTTTATCATATCTGCATTTTTTCTATGACATCTTGCTGCCTCCCTCCCTGCCTGTCTCTGTCCGGCACCACGGGGCCAGAGGTTAGCTTCCTGTTGGTGTCTTTGATAGTTCAGATGCTGTGGTCACTCGCATTCTGCTGGGCCCTGCTCTGATTATTTCCGTGTGACTCGCTAAGAGAAGAGAAGCGAGTGGAGTCTGTCCCTCTCATGGAAAGCCAGTTCATCAAGGCCGCAGGCAAATTTATTTTTTTTGCATCTTGATATCCGAGGTGGAAATGATTGAGGTCATGCATCACAGGCAGAAAAAACAGAATTCTGAACTCTATCTAACTACTTTCACTTTATTGAAAATATATTGCAGCATAGGTGTGGGCAGGGATGATAATTAACATCCTTAACCATCAGATGTGGATGTCACTGATCAAAATTGACACTAGCACCAAACAACTGGCACACTGCACTGGTGTGTACCAAATGAGTGTCAGCTGGGGGACAGGCAAAGGGCATTCTTTTTATGCCGAGGAGCTCAACTATGCAATTTTGCTGGTTGGACTTCCTTTCAGTAGGTTCTTATCTCTTCCAACCAGTCTGTGAGACCCAGTCTTCCTAAAATCCCTCTTTAAAAATATTTCTTTGATCGTCTTTGTTTTAAAGGTCCCAAAATTCTAACTTGGATGTAATAGTGAGAACTCTGGGTTGCAAGTGACAGAGACTAGTTCAGACTTTATTCAACATTAAAGGGAAGTGTGGAGTTTACATTACTAGGACATCTAGGATGAAAGACTTCAGGCATGTTTGGATTCAGGCTCAATGGTATTGTTGACTAATAATTATCTCTGTTCCTCTTTGCATGCTGGCCTCACTCTCTTCTTTGGCAGATGGTCTTCTGAGTGGCAGAGAGGGCCAGCCTCATGGATATGCAATTTCTGTGCTCACAAAGGTTCCTGAGCCTAGACAGTGAGCAAGTCCAGCCCAGACTGAGCCGAGTCAGACCTCGGTCAGCAGAACCTCCCAGTGGGCTGATAAACAATAATAAATGCTTATCATGTTTGAGTTTGGAAGTGGTTTGTTCTGTAGCATTGTTATGGCAAGAGATAACCAATTCAGGTGGCTATCACGACCCTCCCAATGCTCTACTGTATACATCATGAGCTTTAATAGCATACATCATACAGTATTCATCTTTCTATTCCCCAGTCGTACCTGGCATAGAGCCTTGCATTTATCACTTGGCTAATAAACATTTGTTGGGGAAAAAAATTACCGTCCAGTACTTCCTTATTACTCTGCTTCTCGTCGTACTGAAATGTCCTAAGTGACTTCCCTACAGTGATGGACTTCCTCTCCATGTCACTGAGCTTCTGACCCCACCTCTCTGTGGAGGCTGCTCTTTAATCCCCACCAGTGCCTCTGTGCTGCTGATGGTAATGGTCACATGTCTTCCCTTCCTTTACTTGGCATCTCCACAGCTTTAGGTACGATTGTCGCCTCCTTTCTCCATAGAACACTTCTTCTGGCCTTTGTGGCACTGCAGCTTCCTGGGTTTTCTCCTACTTGGCCAGCTGCTCCATTGTAGGCTTCTCTGATGGATCTTTCTTTTTTTTATTCTAAATGACAGACTATCCCAGGGCGTTTGATCTTCGACTTCTTTGTTACCTTTTCTCTGTTCTTCTCTCCCTTTTTGATCTTCTCTATACTCATGGCATCAAACACCATTTTATATTGATAACTGCCAAGTACTGTACTTATTTCCAGCATGGACTTCTTCAAATCTGCCTGCCCACCTGACATCTCCATTTGGATGTCCAAATGATATCTCAAGTCTAACACGACTACACAGCTTTTATTCTTTGTTGACCTCCCTGCTCTGCTCCTATTCCACAGACCCCATTTCTTTAAGTGGCATGACCACATGCCCCAGGCTCAAGATAAAAATCTCAGCATTATTTTTGTTCCCTCTATTTTCCTTACATTTACATCAGTCCCTCAGCAAAGCCCACCAACTGTACTTCAAAATCTATCCTGAATTCTTCTACTTTTCTTCATCTTCTCTATCACCCTAATCCAAGATACCTCAATTCCTTTCCTTGAGGACTATAACTGTTTCTATACTGATTTTTCATTCTTGTCCCCTGGCAACCCATTCTTCCCACAGCAGTTAGAATGCAATATTAGGAATGCAGATCCAATTATGTTATTCTCCTGACTTTAAATACCTCCCTTGTCTGACTTCCTGCAACACTTAGAATAAAATCAAACTTCTTATGCCTTCTCAAGAAGCCCTCATCACACGACTCTTATTTCCTTCTTTGAGTTCATCTCTCAGCATCGTCACGTTACCCACACGGCTTTGGCCACACTGGGCCCCTTTCTGCTCCCTGCAATTTGTTTGTACTGTCGGTCCTTCGCAGTCATGTTTTTCTCTGTCTGACATGTGTTTGTTCTTCCTTGATCTTTGCACGACTGTTTCTCATCATCCACATCAAATTTAATTCATTTTCCTGAGAGCCTTTCCTAGACCACCCAATCTAAATCCACTGCTGAGTCACTCTCTTACATCATCATCTTTGCGTGACTTTTCATCACCCTTTGATGATGTTTTCGGCCTTGTCTATTTTCCCTGTTACATCCCAGTGTCTAGGACATTTTATCAAACATGGTGGGCTCTCCCTAAGCATTTGTTAAGTAAAAATGATGAAAGAAATGTTGAATGAATAGTGTGAGAGTCGGAATACTTTTTTTTTCATGAAAAATGGTATTAATGACCTGAACCTGAGAATAGCACTCCAACAATCTTTCACATAATTCACCCTTTGAAGACAAAATCCAACTTTGCTTAAATATCTTTTATTCTTAATGACAATGAGTTGCTGGAAAAGGAAGGAAAAAAAGGAGTGCAGATCTTAACTGAGTTCACTCCTAACTTTGAATGAATAATTGGTATTGCATAAATATAAAATTCTCAAAAATAAAATAATTATTGGAGTGGGTGCCAATTAAAATTCATATAATCATCAACCTCTTCTCTCTTTTTCTTCTCATCACCATTTTAGGGTAGTTGTGATAGAATTTTAAGAGAAGAAAAGTTATCCAATTAAATATGGCATATGTTACACTACACTAAGGACTGTATAAATTACTGGACGTTACAGACACATAATCATCTTCCCTAGCAGCAGCTAGTAGGCTAAGAAGAAACTGCATTGTGATGAAGCATAAAGCAGTTTATGACTGCAAAAAAACTCCCTAATAAATGCCATAATTAAGTCGATTTACAATAGTCTCCCCTTATCTGCAGGGCATGTGTTCCAATGTCCCCAGTGGATGCCTGAAACCATGGATGGTACCGAACCCAAACATAAATTTTTCCTATACATTCCTACATTTTCACTTAAAGGAAGTGCTCCATGGCTTCTCTTTGGCATATCTGAATTGGGGTCTTTATTAAGTAAAATAAGGGCTATTTGAACACAAGCACTGTGGTATCTTGACAGCCGATCTGGTAAGCCAGCCAGTTACTAAGAGACAAAAGGCGGGAAGCGTCTACAGTGTGTATGTGCTGGACAAAGGGGTGAGTGTTGTCCTGGCTGTGATGGAGTGAAAAGGCATGGCATGCAATCACGTTACTGAAGAGCATGCAATTTCACACTTATAAATTATTTCTAGAATTTTCCTTTCAGTATTTTCAGACTTCAGTTAACTTTGGGTAACTATTTAAAAAGTGTGGAAATTGAAACTGTGGATCAGAGGGAACTACTGTACACCATTATCAAGCGAAAGTGAGTCTGTACGGTAGTTGTTGGCAAGAGTGAAGGCAGGGGAAAGTCATGTCAGAGACCGTGGCTGGAGTGTGAGTTAGACACCTAATGTTGTCCCTTTCACAGAACACAGATGCTGAGTTCCGTACACAGTGACGCTGTTTCTTTAAAAACCTTGTAGCTTAGAAACAGAAAACAAAATAAAACTTTCTTCAATATCTTTAACAAAAGCCATATAGATTCTCATACTGCTGGCTGTTCTGGCCTTAAACCTGGGAGCACAGCTTTCTGCTCAAGAGCTCCCAGCTGATCCCTGCAAATGCTCAAGAGGCCCCATGCAGCATAGAGTTAAAACTGCTGGTTATTGGCTTTGGCAGGCCATGGTTCAAGAACCACTAATGAATTGGTCAGCACCCACTATAATAGGCATTTGCTTGAATCCCAGGCCACAAGGAGGCTTTCCAGCGGTGGCACGCCTCACTTTTCTCCCATTTGACAGGAATCCTGCGGAAGGCAGGAGGACCCTTAGAAAAGTTGTCCCTGCTGGAGAACTAAGAGCATCTCACTGGATGTGAGCACATTACTTAAAGAAGACAGGCATTAGACATGATATTTACGGAAGAACAACCCCCTGTCCCCCATGTATCTTCTATAAACATCTATTTGCTACCGACAGTTGGAGAAACTGGACGTGACAATAACATCAACACTGTGGAGTTGCCTTCTCAGGAACTTCTTGTGTGAAGAGTTTGCAGAAAGGGATTGAGGTGGATGACATCACCATTTGTTTTTTCCATTGCAGCTGGGGATCTTCAGCTAAGGGAAGAAAATACTGGACTCTGTAATGGTATATGCCACCAGCAGTGTTTTGGAAATGCAAGTGTGATTTAATTAACATATAATTTTAATTTTTTCCTCCTTGGCCCCATGACTTTTCTATTGACTTGTAGGTAATAAACAGGTCTGTCTATCAATTGTCATTTTAAGCTGGAAATACAGTCTCAGTGCAGAAATGAGGTGTGTTTAGCTCAAGATTTCTGAATTGGACTTCGAGTCAAATACTCCCTTCTCCCCCAGTTTTCTCTTCCTCGGGCTGCAAGTTTGCTGGGAGGAAAGAGGGGATGTTGCTTTTCTCTCTTTTCTCTTCCTCTGGCTTTGCTCTCTTCCACCCAGCTTGCTGGCCAGTTTCTAACTTTAGGGCAGGAGTAGGGGAAAGAAGGAGAACTGAGCAGTGAGAAAGGTTCTCAAGAAATTCAGTAGTTGTAGAAGCTGGCATTGCACTCCGCAGGCTGAGCCGCATCCAGCGCTGCTACCCGTTTTTGCTAATAATGTTTCAGTGGAACACAGCCACGACCACTTGTTTACGGCTTGTTTATGGCTGCTTTCACGCTATACCCAGTGAGGTGAGTAGTTGTGACACAAAGTCTGCACCTCCCGAAGCCTAAAATATTTACTCTCTGGCCCTTTCTAGAAAAAGTTTTCTGACTGCCTTGCATAGAATTCATGCAGTCATTTTTGACTCCCGCTGGGACCAGTAGACACCCAACTTTTCCCTCCAGCTTCTTGTTGGTAGGTTCCTTCCAGCCCTCTGGGAAGTCACGTGACTGACCCTCCACTGGCTTTCTCTTGGGGCCCCACCTGTCTAAGGGAAGTGTTAGCATCCCTTGTCCCCCGCTGCAGAAGGACACATGACCTGTGCCCAGACTGCCAGCAAGGCAGTTGTGCTCTACAGGCAAATCTCTTCATAAATCTCTCGTCTTTGCATCTCTTTAAGCTGAATGAGCATATAAATATCATGGACTGGTTTCAGATATTTCCTTCACAAATTTTGTACACCTACACTGTCAACACCCAAAATTATAATGTGACATCTTAAATCTATAATATGGGTACCTCAGTTGAAATTTTGGCTAAGATGCTAAAAAAGTATATTAATCTATGTCCCTTGGAAAGTAGATATTTACCTGTATAGTTAGATTAAAACAATTTGATAAAATGGTTAAACTGCCCCAAATATTTTTCTATTATGGGTTGGACAATCTATCATTTGGGAATCATTTCTTTGGGGCTTTATTTAAATGTAAAAAAATTTTTAAAGAGCATATGCTCCATGTTATACAGGGTGAGGCAAAAGTAGGTTTACAATTGTTCCTGTGGAAAATAGTACAATAATTAATAAATAACAATATAAGAATAAACTGCCTTTGTAACTATTTTTGTCCCACTCTATATAAACTTACTGATGAAAGCAGAATTAACAAAATGTTTCTAAGTTCCAAACCATTTTCACATTAATTCATAATCTTAAGATCTTCTTTTAAAAATATCTCAGTGTCTCATATGATAAAAAGGTAATTTTCTGAAAAATTTATTTTAAATATTTTGAAGTCAATTTTAAATGTCATAATGTTCAACTATTTAAAGATAAATTTTGATTTAATTCTAACATATTTCATCAGTGATAAGTGACAGAGTCATTTAATTTCCTTTCAATTATATAAAATATGTTAAAATATATTTTAAAGTCAATTACATTTTGCTTGAGAAATAAACATTTTTTAAAAATGTAGACTGAAATTTAAATTATTACATGAAAATAGACATTTTTTCCCTAAAATTTGATGCTCAAACTCAACATTTGCGCTATAAATAGTAACTGGTTAATTTTAAAATGAGTTTTTTCCCCACCTTAATTATCTGATGACACAGAGAGTCTTAGGCTCCTATTTATAAGCACATCTCTGCAAATAAATAACACATTTCACCTATGTAAGGTTTTCATTCCCATTAAATTAAAAGCCAAATTGGGTGTAAAATTTGCTTTGTTTTTTAGCATTGATTTTTTAAAAAGCAGTAGACATATCTTGATGTGTATGTAACATTTTGATCAGATGCATATAACCTAAAAATTCGATGAAAAAAATCTTAGGATGAATTTGCTGAATTACTATAGCATAGTACAAAGTTACAGTCCACAATGATTTTAATTTCAATGCTCTTTATCTTTAACCAGTGATTCATTATAGGTAAAAGATAAACAATCCGTGATGAAGAATAAGTACACTGATAGCCGTGTAGAGGTCGAAGCCAACTTGGTGACGAGAGGATCCACCTTTCTGCTGACAAAGTGGCTTGAGTGGGTGGAGCCTTAAGCTCACTTATCTGATCTGAAAAATAAACAAGAACTTAACACATCTGGAGGCTATTGGTTTTTCTTTTTAGGTAAAAAAATCAATGAATTATTCTACTGGTTGATTTTTCTTTCTAATGGAAATTTACGTAGAGGCCATGACTGCCTTCAACAGTTCGATCTCAGGAAAAATGTCATGAGCCTCAATTTGAGGATTCCCCTTCTGACAAGGGGGGTAATCATCAACAGTCTTGGGGGGGTAGTGGCTGGGAGGCGCTGATGGAAGGGATGGGAGTACTGATGTCACTGGTGTGACAAGTGTATATGTCCCCAGGAATGTGGTCCCAGGTCTGGAGAATGGGAAGACTTATAACAATATAGCTAAGATTTCTGAAATACCTTTTTTATCTGAAGGAAAAAAAAATATTTTTACTAAGAACTACAAATATATTGTAAAATAGAAAGCAACATTTCTATGAAATTTCAAGTTAGAAATGTGACGTCCCAGGTAGGCTACAGGTGCCTGGCCTGCTCAGAGCACTTTAGTAGAAACGGGAGACTCTCTGAGAAAGGGGTTTGGGGAGGAGCAACAAAAGTGGGTCCCAAACGCATCCACTTCTCTGCACTGGCCAAACTGCCTGGCTCACCCAAACCTCAGACTCCTCACTCATAAATGGGGATTGACTCATTTGCCTCCAGGAAATGCTCCCCACTCCATTCTGACCCATTTTTAGGTTTCAGAGCTGGTGTTTGTAAGGCTGGGGATGAGCTGGGAAGTTTTTCACGTGACTACAGGTTGACGACAGTGTCAGACTGAGCTGAGCTGAGAATGGAGAAAAAAACATTGTTCAAGAGTATAATAAAAGGGAAGAGAGAAACTCACCTAAATGGAGACTTCCAGAGGCCAGCACACTGACCTGAATGCTTAGAACCAGAAATAAAGAAATGTGCAAAGCTAGAGCACGGACTGTGTGTGGGAGGGGTTGGGCACTGCTGCCTAGAACCAGCCCCCCTGCTTCTGCTGTTCTAGGACTCTGGGAAGCAGTAGGTACTTGGGTGGGCTGTGTGTAAAGCAGATGATGCAAAATAGCAGACCAGGGGCCAGATCCAGCCCACATATGTGTTTTTTTTGGCCCAAAGAGTATTTGTGTGTGTGTGTGTGTGTGTGTGTGTGTTTTGTTTTTAATTTAACTGATTCATTTGTCTGTATTTGAAAATTTTAAGTACTGTCATGAAAATCAGATTCTGTCACAGTCTCCGTTATTCTCTTTTGTCTCCCTCCTACTGAGGAGTCACCTGTTTCAGTTGTGTTTCTACTGCTTCACCTGGCTCACTTCACTTATTTATTTTTAAAAATATTTTATTTATTTATTTTTAGAGAGAAGGGAAGGGCAGGAGAAAGAGGGAGAGAAAATATCAATGTGCAGTTGCTTCTCATGTGGCCCCCACTGGGGACCTGGCCTGCAACCCAGGCATGTGCCCTGACTGGGAATTGAACCAGCAACCCCTTAGTTTGCAGGCCTGCACTCAATCCACTGAGCTATACCAGCCAGGGCTCACTTATTTATCTTAACTGGCTGGCCCCAAAGGCATTAATTTTTTTCTAGACTAAAATATTTTTCTCTTTCATTGATTCTAGAGAGAAGAGAAGGGAGAGAGAAACATCGATGTAAGAGAGAGACAAAGCAGCTTGAGTGGTGGAGACTTAACATCGATTGGTTGCCTCTGGCATGCGCCCCGACTGGGGACTGAACCTGCAGCCTAGGCATGTGTCCTGACTGGAGTTGAACCAGAAACCTGTCAGTCTGCAGGATGACGCCCAACCGAGCCACGCCAGCCAGGGTGGCATTTAATTTTTGACCCTTGGTTTATAAAGACAGGAGAAGAATGCACACAAATAATCTCTTGGATTTGCTGTAAATGTTGCCTAAGATAGTATACAAAATGCCTGGGCAGAGCTTGGCAAGTGTTAAAGTGTTCAATAAACCTAGGATCCCCTCCTCTCTCCCTCCAGTCACCGTTTTGCCTCGGGTCTATTTCAGGTTGTCAGGAAGCCTTAGGCTGGCATGGGGAAAAAGAGAGGTTTCTGTCTTTAAGCATATACCACTTGGCATTTACAGGACAGGCAGATGATGTCCTTGTGTCTGGCTGTCACAATGAATTGGAGTTGTAATGATTAAATACTTGTTGGTGGTGAGTCAGGATTCTAGTGACCTGGGACACAACACCCAGCGGAGTGTGTTTATGCCAGGTAAGCTGTTCAAATACAACTGTACTGAGTCCAGCAGTCAGTCCAGCAGTCACCTTCAGAGGGAACAGAAGGACAAATGCTAAGTGGAAACACAAACTTTCTAGTCTCACTATCTACTGTCTAGTTCTGTCATTGGATTGGATTTTGCACTTTGTCTGAGCCGGAGGAATGCAGGAACGATCGCCCTGAGCGCTGTGCTTGCTGTCGCACATGAAATCGTAACTGTAATTGGATCTGTCAGAGGAACCACGGCACCCCCACCGAGGCCCCCTGGGGACCCAGGAGCCCAGCTAGAATCTCAACAGGTGTGGGGTATGTTTCCTTTTAATCTGAAATGTGCTGGTGAAGAGGAGTTTGTAAAATTAAGAAGAAAAAGTAACAGTTGTCTCTGAATAGTTTTATACCTCCAGAATTTTCTGGATTACTAAAACAACAGACCATCATAAAGCAATAGCTGCCATCAAGGTCTCTACATGTCGCAGTTTACAAAGTTTGTAAATGCAAAAACTTCCTCATCTTGATGCCAGTCTGCTTACTTATTTCTGTGCCTAGATAATTCCTACCTAATTTAAACCCCAATTCTCTTAGAATATCTAAATGCTATGGTAAAACTAGTGATTAAAAATTTGACATCGTTTTAACACATAAGGCCTTCAGATAACATCACATACTTGCCTTATCAGTAGTTCTCAAACTGTACTGTACATAATTACCAGAAGCAGAGCTTTACAGATAAATGTCTAATAACCAGTAATCTGGGGGAGAAAAAAAAAAGCCCTGAAAAAAACATTTGCTGATTTTGATGGTGTAAATTCTTCCACCATGGCAAAATTCAGTCTACCAATATGAAGTCAGTTGGCTCACGAATTGCTAAAATTCCTGGAATTTTAACACTCTGTTCTTGGAAGTTGCTACTCACCAGCTCTGGTACACAAGGAGCTGTGAAAACTATTTCTGGGTACCGCCAAAGATGCTGATGCAGGAAGTCTGGGGCAGGGCTGAAGGATTTGCCTTTTTAAGAAACAACCTGCATCTACCAGGTGAATGATGCTTAGAGCAGCATTTCCCAAACGTGTCTGGTGGAGGTCTTGTTTAGTAAATGTTAATAAATGTTTCAGAGGAAAAAAAAAAGACTTCAGTGGTTAAATGTGGAGAGAGGCTAGAGCACAGATGGCACATGCAAGGCCTGCGGGCCAAATCCGGCCCGGCACCTTGTTTCTACCCAGCGGCAGGGCCGAGCTCTCACTTAACTGTTAAGGAGCAGTTACATGTATACAGTCCTAAAACTACATTCAGCCCTTTGAAGGCAACTGCAAGGCTGAGGTGGCCCCGGTGACAATGAGTGGGACACCCCTGAGTTGGAGCAAGCACAGTCAGTCGGTCTTCCTCAGGGCAGGACGTGTGAGGCTCTGAGGTGCCCTCGGCAAGGTGACAGATTGATCGACGAGAGGGGATCGGACAGCAGGGCAGAAACTGATTTGACTCTGGACTGCTTGGTCCGGACACACTGTTTTGGGGAATAACACGAGTGCTATGCCCACGTTCCATTTATGAACGTAGAGTGAGTTAGACCTCTGAGTCTTGGGGTTTAGTAGACAAGTTCATTTTCACAATACTAGGCACAGGGCAGATGGTGTGTTGTAGACTTTTCAGCAGAGAGCTTACACTCAGTGAGTAGCAAAAGGTGAAGTCCTTTATCTAAATGTAACTTTTGCAGCCTCTCTCAGTACCAAAGGGAGGGTAGAGAACAGATACAGAGTTCCTTAGCGTTCTTGAAGCTTACGGCCTAGAGGAATTCGAATCATTCAGTCCCCAAACTTGAGAGCTAAAAGAGGCTTCCAAAATTCCAGTCAGAGTATTTTAGAGCTAGAAGGCATGGCAGAGGTGATCTGGTTAATCCCCTTTTTTAACAAATGAGGAACTAAAAGCTGGGAGCCCTGAGGTCCTTTCCCACGCGGGGCTAAGGGTCGGATGCCATCTATTGCTCTTTTCACTATATTAAAATTTCTTTGCTGTCCTGGAAAAAGTTCAAGATTCCAGCTGCCTCTGGTGCCTGTCTGAGCTAACAGTTGGGGATCCAGAAGTCCAACGTCCTACTCAGAGCTGTTTTGGAATAATCGACTTAAATTAAACTGGCTATCTGCATCCCGTGACATTCTGATTAGTCAGGGCTGTTTGACTGTGATAACCCACCGGGGAGGAAATTACGCTCTGAGGTCCCGCAGCTGCCAGAAGTCACGGCCAGAAGCCAAGCTGTCAGGGCCACACCGCACACCAGCTCTCTTTCTCTCCTTCCTATCAGCAAAACAGCTGGGAGCAACGGCGGTTGGGGGAGCGCTATGTGAGGAAATACAGCACTGCAGAAAATGAGCACGTACCCAGCTCTGTTCCTTTAAGGGCAATACTATTTTCTGACGTTGCTTAATTAGAGTAACATATAACTATCACACAGAACACCCATGAGGTGTGACAGTAGAAGATTACAGACCTGAGCTACCAAAGACAAAATGTTCCTTTGTACTCTTTCAAACAACAATGGCCACTTTTCATTTCACATCCATTATGCCACCGAAATGCACTCTAAAAGGATCTGGTTGAGTTCAGGAAATGGAATAATTTTCCTCTCATTTCCCTGTCACCTTCCCCTGCCATTTTCCCATCCTCCTATATAAACTACAGGTGACCCAGTAAGTACTAAGAGTAATATTGCAGTGACACAGTTAAAATCAGCAAGGCTCACTCTTTCCACTTACTACTCAGACACATTGAGGGAGTATCCACCAGGTGCCAGGTACTGTGCTCGGCTAGGACACAACAGTGAGCAGCAGCAAGCTGGCTGGCTCTCACGAAGCTAGGAGTCTGTGTGAGAGACAGGCGATAAGGAAAAAATAAATCACAAAAGTATACGTAAAATGACCAGTTGGGATCGATGCTGTGAAAGGAAGGTGCCTGGGGCTGGGAGAATGCGCAGTGGCACAGAACACGCTTCTCAAACTTGGAGTGCTGAAGGACCCGTCTCTCCTCCCCTCTGTCACGGGCTGATGCAATTGCACTGTCTGCAATTGGTGCTACACACAGGACTAACCTGCGAGATTGACAGCACCTGGCCTGGTCTTTACTCTGTTCAACAGGATTAGTCTACTGATCAAGTGCTTGGATATCATGGAAATACTATACATTTTCTAAATGCTTACTTCTCAGTTTCTACACTTACCTGACACGGGGTAGATCGGACCTGCCGATACCCATGGGTGACCGTGATCCAATGCGTGTATGAATCTCATACCGAGACATGCAGGGAAAGAGAGACTGGGGCCACGTGGCTGATTCCTCCCATCTCAGGAAAAAGCCCAGTGGCTTGTCCAGCCAGGGTTTTTATCAGGGGCATTAGCAATTTACATTGGATTGATTATTCATGGGATTAAGCAGAACAGGTGTAAGATTACTCATTAGCAGGGCATCAGGATGTAGATTCATGTCCGGTGGCAGACAGGACCAGATTAAAGTAATATGTAGGGCACAGCAAGAAGATACATCTTTGCCAAATTCCTATTAGAGAATTCCCATCCCACAGACATGATTCACACTTGCTCACACAGGAATCACACGGAGCTGTGCTCAAAACGTGTAAATTCTCAGGACTGCGTGTTTACACACGTGTGGAAATCACTGCCACACTTACCCTCTTGAGAACAGTTTGTGGACTGGCACTGGATACTGGATTGCACTTTGAGTAGCTCTGACCTAGATTGTCAAATCAAGGAAGGCTTCCTGGAGGAAATGATTTTTATGTAATGATCTGGAGGATAAATGGGCAAAACAGAGCTGGGGGGCAGATTTGCAGGTAGAGAGGATACAGGAGAAGACCAGGACGGCTGGAGCGTGAGAATGAGTAGGAGATCAGTGAAGATGCGCTGGCCGGGAAAGGCCAGGCCAGGCCTGCTATCATCCTGTTTTCTTCCTGGCAGGGGGCATCTCCTGGAATGTTTTAAACTGCAGACAGTACATTAGGGGGACAAAAGTGGGAGCAGAGAGACCCATTAATAGACTGTTGCAGTAGCCTAGGTAACTTGAGCCAGGCGGGAGACAGTGGACGTGTAAGCAGTGGGATATCAAGGAAGCAAAGCAGGGCTTGGTGGTGAAATGGACGTGGGGTTGACGGGATGGAAAGTTCGCACACAACTCTTCTGGAAGCTTTCTGATCATCCCAGGTCCTTCAGAGGCCCTGCCAAGACTTTAGATGTGTATTAAAACTGCCTTTTAGCTTTCTATTTATGGAACTGCGTTCTTCCTTTGTATATAAATTCTCCACTATAGTGTTTCCTCATTTTTCCTTAAAACATTTGTTCTAGAAAATATTAAGTATCGGATGAAAGAGGAGTCCATGAATATATTTGGGAAACTGCTAGACCAGAGTCAGACGTTTTTTCCCTTCAATGCGGGACTTCTCAGAGCACTTATGTGCTAATGTGCTCTTCAGTTTCCAAGAGGAGAAATAGAAAATACAGTGTTCCTGAAGCTTATTTAGTTACGGAATCCTTTTTTGCCAGCAGCATCTATAAGGCTATGTTCTTTGGAACATTCTGTGGGAAAGGATGCTTAATGGTGAAAAGAAGCCTGTCCTCAGCACTGGAAGTTCAGTTCAACTTCACATATTTTGAGGCAAGAAGAGTTTTTTTTGTAGCAGACTAAGCTTGCAGTTCTCGCTCTGGCAAAAATTGCTATGCCATCTTCAAGTGTCTAGACACATCCAGGGTGTGCCTGTCTGGGGCGACATGCCTCACCCAGGCAACAAGTCAAGGAGGGAGAACATCAAGTACTTTCCTGCTGGACTAAAGTGACTTTTGGTAAAAGCAGTAAATTTTCCATCTGAGCTGAATGGACAGCAGCGGTAGTTATAAATGATAGCATGTCTGCTGAAGTTGCCCTTCTCTTCATCCTTCCTTCTCCCTGGCCTTTGAAGGCAGCCAGGGAGAACAGGGGGGAAAAAAGCCATTTTCTTTATTTGATAAATGAGTTTCATTCATCCATAACATCTGCATCTGTAAGCAGGTGACATAGATCAGGGCCTCTCAAACTTTAAGGGGCAGAGGAATCACCCGGGGATGGTATTAAACTTGCAGGTTAGATGCAGTCAGACTGCATGGGGCTGGAGATTCTGTATTTCTTACAAGCCCCCAGGTGAGGCCAGAGCTGTGGTCAACGGTGCGTACTTTGAGTAGCAGTGATATATGAAGTTCATCGCTTCTCAAATTTTAGTGTGCCTGACAATCCCCTGGCCTGTTCCCTACAAATGCCTCTTTCTGGGCTTTACTTCAGGAGATTATGATTATATAGATATGGGTTTTTATCTTTACCCTTAACCCTCATATACTTCAGATGTATATTTTAATTGCATTTATTGGGATGATATTGGTTAATACGATTATATAGGTTTCAGGTATATGATTCTATAATACATTATCTGTATATTGTGTGTTCACCACCCCAAGTCAAGTCTCCTTCCATCACCATCTATCCTCCCTTTACCCTCCTCTACCTCCCCCGACACCCCTGTCCCTCTGGTAAATCACTGTGCTGCTGTCTGTGGCTATGAGGCGTTTTGTTTGTGTTTTTTTGCTTAATCCCTTTACCTTTTTCACCCAGTCCCCCAACCCCCTCCTCTCTGACAGCTGTCAGTCTATTCTCTGTATCTGTGAATCTGTTTCTATTTTGTTTATTTTGTTCATTAGATTCCACATGTGAGTGAAATCATATGTATTATCAGATATATTGGTGAATGTGTTCTCCCATTCAGTGGGTTGTCTTTTCATTCTGTTGATGTTTCCCTTTGTTGTGCAAGAACTTTTTAGTTTGCTGTAGTCCCATTTGTTTATTTTTTCTTTTGTTTCCCTTGCCTGAGGAGATGTAACAGAAAAAATATTGCTATGAGAAATGCTTGAGATTTTACTGCCTATGTTTTCTTCTAGGCTTTTTATGATTTCGAGTCTAACACTGAAGTCTTTAATCCATTTTGAGTTTATTCTTGGTGTGGTGTAAGAAAGTGGTCTAGTTTCACTTTTTTTTTGCGTGTATCTGTCCAATTTTCCCAATATCATTTATTGAATAGATTATCTTCATCCCATTGTATATTCTTGCCTTCTTTGTCAAATATGAATTGGCCATAATGGCACGGGTTTATTTCTGGGCTCTCTGTTCTGTTACACTGATCTATATGCCCTTTTTATGTATGTCGGTACCATGCTGCTTTGATTACTATGGCCTTGTCAGTGTGTATTTCTTAAAAATAAGATTATCTCCTTCAAAAATCACAGTATACTGATCAAAGTCAGCAAATTAACCTTGTTATAATAGTGTCATTTACAAATAATATTCAGATTTTTCTATTTGTCCAACAAATTTCTTCATAACATAGAACAAACATTAGCTTCGTCCTTCCATCACCACCAAAAAAAAAAAAAAAAAAAGTTCCAGCCCAGGCCAGTGTTTAACATGCTCCAAATCTGAGGTGTAAGACAACAGAAAATATTAGGATATGCTGGGAATAGCAGCCACCCTGGGTGAGTGCTGTGCCCGAAGGCATTTTAATTAAAATACCTTAACGTGTTAAAAGATCTTTTCTGAGAAGAAGAAGGAATAAAAGATAAAAAATCTGAACAAAGTGGCAATAAGTACATGTCTATCAACAATTGAATGTAAAAAACAAAATGAACAAGCAGAGCAGAAATAGACTCAGATACAGAGAAAGTTTTGAGGTTGCAAATGGGAGGAGGTTGGGGGGCTGGGTGAAAAAAATGAAGGGATTGAGAAGTACACGTTGGTAGTTACAGAACAGTCACGGCGATATAAAGTACAGCCCAGGGAATATAGTCAAGAATATCGTCGTAACTGTCTATGGTGCCAGATGGAGTGTGAGATTTATCAGGATGATCACTCAGTAAGTTAGGCAATGACTAATCACTGGGTTGTACACCTGAAACTAATATAATAATGTATGTCAACTGTAATTGAAAAATAAAAAAGAATTCATAAAACTGCAGTGCCAGCCTAAGTTGTAGCCACGCCCTCTCTCACCCCACCCGGCTTCTCTCTGCCTCATCCAGAACGATTACCACGTCCTTGACGCGTTAGGCCTCACAAGTGTGCAATTTCCCTCTCCGCAGCTCCCTCACTTCCCCCAGTTACGAAACGTTACCACGGCCAGTTATTATGCTCACAAGGTAGTTCATAATCCGTTCAGACAAACGGGTAAATGCTGGTTAAAAAATGCCAGGTGAGCTTGTGAGCGTTTAAGGTCGTTAAACATAAGACAAAATATTGCCTTTTTAACTACCTGGTACAATGCTGACTTGTGTCAGGGGTCATGCCCAGAGAGCTGGGCTGGTCTCTCTAGCTGTTGAGCATCTGGTATCATCCTGGTACTCAGTGTTCCCCGGGAAAGCAGCAGTTGGTGTCAACTCAGTATAGTTTTTGATTTGACATGACTAAAAGAAACTGCCTTTCTTCAGAAAGGCATTTTCTCTTGTGCTTTGAGGAAGTTGGCTGGCCAGAAGTCAAATGCCTGACTTTTCTAGTAAGCTGGAATCTGGGCCATCAACTCCACAGTCAGTTTAAGTGAGAACCTTTGCCAATCCCAGCACATAAGCAATGCACAGTACCTGCCTCTCAGAGCTGCCAGTCTGCAGGTCCACATGTTCTTATCTGCAACCCTGGTAGCCAGGCTTTCAGGATTTTAGCAAAGAAACCATACACCCTGTGTGTGCAGCACCCCAGCAGCATCTGAGGCCTCACATACCTCATAATGAAATGCATTAATATTTGTGCAGCAAACCCAGAAGTATTCACAAGCAAGAGGGATAAATAAAGACTAAATAGACTTTCTCAGGAGTTCCATTGAGGATTTATAGCCATAGACTTAGGTCAGTTCAGGTTCTATTTTTTAAAAAGCTGTGAAAAAACTTTTAAATTTGTAAAGTTGTCTGTGTTTTGAAATTGCAGCTAAGGCATTATGAACCCGCTCAGATATCTGTTACTGTAGATTTTGATCTGTATCCTTTATAACAGAGTATTTTAAAGAAAGAGTTGCAATTATGAAAATTAAGAAAGCCAAATGAAAGGTGGAGAGTATGATAAAATATGTAATACTGGCTTATTCTGTCCATTCTAATAGACACTGTTAGGTGGAATGCTTTGTCCAGAATCATGCTAGGCACTTTTCACTGTTTATACCATTTATTATACTTAAGAGCCCTATGAGGATGGTATTATTATGACCCCTTTTTATATAGATGATGGAACTGAGGACCAGAGGGGTTAAGTTTCCCGAGGTCACCAAAGTAATAAATAAGAGAGCTGAGAGTAGAACCCATGTCGTTGGACTCCAGTGAACACTGGGCCCCCAGGCATGATGCCAAGATGTCAGGCGACGCTTTTTATTGGTTGGGCTGCATGTGTAGTTAATTTAGGGGGTCAGCAAATGTCTGCAAATGTAATCAGCCTTCCTGAAGTATAATCAGATTGCTTCCGTGTTCTTTAATTTTCAACATTTTGGTCAATTCATTGATCCAAAGTCTGCTATCTGCAATACATTTTGTTACCACATTCAAATAACATGATGAACTTGTGGAAGTGATTTATTGTGTTATTTGTACTTTTATTCTCAAAAGTAGTTGTGGATTAAATTTTTTAAAAATGTGATTTATTGAGGGCTCCAAATGAAGTTAACAGTAATTGCCCAAATATACAATAATTGAGTTCAAGTGAGAAGGTAATTATTGAGTTCCTAATATTAATGCATTTCATTAATGAGATTTTAGCTTGTGCTAGAATTACAAAAATGAGTGAAGTTTTTGCTCTAAAGGCATGCCTAGTAGGAGAAGAAACAGACAAGTGGACAAGTAATTATATGACAGTGTAGAAAGAGCCACACCATGGATATGGAGAAGGGAGCCGAGAGGGAAGGAGCCACAGGGAAGAAGAGGTTGTCAGCACATAGGCATGACATACCCCTCCACATAGACATTGCTTCAGTGGGCTGTTCACAATCTTAATTGCTGCACTAAAAGTAGTAACAAAAGACTTTCTGTGTGTGTGTGTGTGTGTGTGTGTGTGTGTGTGTGGTGAAACACAGGCTTGATTGTGCAGCAAGAAAAATCATTATCATGCTCTTTACTTCAGGTTATGTTTATATTTCCAAAATGCCTGGCTTGATCAAATTCCCACTTTCAGTCTTACACCTGTGACATTGCCTTCTCCCTCTTCCCCACTGCAGTCCAGCCACACCGGACTCTCTAGAAGATGCTTTCACCCCAGGGCTTTTGAACTTGCTGTTCCCTTTGCTGGAATGGTCTTTTCCCAGGTAACCATGTGGCTCTAACCCAATTGTCACCTTCTCAGTGCAGCTTAATCTTACCACCCCCATCACCTGCAATGCTGGTGCTCCTTTCTCTTATTGTTTTCTTCTTTACACTCATCATGATAGGATTCATTCTATACTTCAGTTATGTGTTTATTAGCTGTGTGTACACAACCATAACTAATAGCCCCTTGAGGGCGGAGTTCTGGTCTCTCTAATTCATTGCTACATCCCTGGGGTTTGGGACAGCATCTGACTGTAGCAAGTGCTCACTCAATACTTGTTGAAAAAATGGATACATTTCTGAGTGAGTAAGTAAATGAATGAATGAACTGGTCATCCTGGCCATTGTTATTTAACTACTGGTGTTAGCCAAGAGGTTATGAGAGTTATCCTCTGTTCACAAGAAAGAAGGCCCAAAGAATACAAGTAATGTATAATCCTCGAGTACTTTTCTCTAGGAAAGCTTTTCATTCAACATAGTCATGGAGGGCATACTCTCAATAATGCACCAGTTTTATTTACACTAAAAAACAATGCACTTTGACAACAAAACAAGGTTCAGACTCTATGTAGATTGGAAACCAAAGTATGGAAGCCATGTAAATACAGGAGATATTTCCAGGAGCTAGCTCACAGCCTGTGGAAATTCTTAGATAGAATTGGTTTGATAACTGCACCTCAACCCAGGTTATGACCCTCAGTTAGCCTGGGTGGGAACCTCAACCTTGTCAATGCCCTAGACCCAGAGTTCATGAGTTTGGGGGAAGCTAAGTCACACTATCAAATGCAGAGGAGATTGGAGAAAGGGCCAGAATGGGAGGCATGAAGTTCAGAATGAGGAATGGACCTGTTACGGGACTAGAACTCTCTCTGATGGGGCTCGGCAGCATTTTCTCTCCTTCCTGGCAGTTGGACACAGGATTCCAAATGACATTCCGAAATCTTGTTGATGGGGATGGCATCTGATGATGTGGCTGCTCAGGCACTTCAGGTTTATTAATGAGATGGTCTAGTCCCTCACCGGGGATGTCCCTGCCACAGACCCAGGGCCTGGGAACCCTTTGCTCTGCTGTACTACCCACGCATGCCTCTGTCCCCCTCCTGCTTTCCCTGGATGGCCTGCTGGCAAAAGTAATGTTGCTTTTCTTTTGACGCATC
Organism: Micronycteris hirsuta; assembly: GCA_004026765.1. Lineage (NCBI taxonomy): Eukaryota > Metazoa > Chordata > Mammalia > Chiroptera > Phyllostomidae > Micronycteris > Micronycteris hirsuta. Next base: position 119,318 of record PVJI01003301.1, read on the forward strand.
AGTTCTTTCTAACATCACAGATCCAAGCCTTGCTCTGACCTTTGAGCTCGTCTGTCTCCTTAAGGTGACTGTACATTTCCTAACACCTCCGCTGATTGGGTTGTTGAACACTGAGAGAGCTACCTGATTTTTAGTCTCTTAGAGAGTACCTCTGCTGTGGCTCCCAAGTATCCTCTATGGTTCCTAATTAATCATTGTCACCTTTGCCTCCCCCATATACTCATATACCAGGCAATGGTTCTGGAAAACAAAAGATTTCTTTCATTAGGGTTGCACACATGTCAGCAGGAGGGGGTTCTGGGATATGTGCCCACGCAGGCAAATTGTGTGGCTAACCCATCTCAGGTCCTCTCTGTGCAGTGGTTCCCAGACACCGAATCGATGCCAGGGCCCTAATAGTTTGGGACTTTATTGAAGAGACATCTAGTGGGGCTGAGGCAGAAAACTGTCAGTCTGGATCCTGCATCAGGAGAGCTGAAGTTTCAGCGCCAAGAGGGACCTCTAGTGTTCTGTGAAAATTCGAACTCATTAATGCTGAAGAATGTTTAGATGCCGTTTCCTATTTTCTATTCACAGTTTGCTATTCTAGCTATACAGTCAAGAGGCATAGCCTATTCAGGGTTTCCATCTAGGGATTTCTAAGGTGATGAATTTAAATAACCTCTTTGTACAGGAAATGTTTTCTGTGGAGCTTCAGGACATGCTGTGTGCCTCAGCCTATAATGACACCAGATTTCATCTACTGAGCACTTACTACACCCCCACCCTACCTGCACTGGCACTGGCTCAGTACTACGAAAGCACTACATTTATTTTATTTTATTTTATTTTTAGCATCTTTTAAAAACATTTTTATTGCTGTTCAGTTACAGTTGTCCTGTCTTTTCCCCCATTGCTCTCCCTGCCCCTTCCCCCACAGCCCCCCACTCCCAGTCAATCCCCTCCATTGTCCACACTCGCGAGTCCTCTATTGGTGTTCCTTGGCTGGTCCCTTCCCCTTCTTTCCCCCGTTATCCCCTCCCCTCTCCCCTCTGGTCATGTCAGTTTGTTAAAATCATTAACGGTGCTATTATTTTCCTCCTTGTTTCTCAGATGAAGAATCGGAGACTTAGAAAGGCAAGTAACTATTAAGTAGCAGAGCCTGACCTCGATCTCATAATTTTGATTCCAAAGCCTGATTATTTTTTTAAAAATCTAAATAATTTTTAAGATAGCTTTACTGAGACACAATTCACATACTATATAATTCCTCCATTTAAAGTATAAATTTCAATGACTTTTAGTATATTTACAGTTATGCAACCATCAATAAAATCATTTTGGGAATATTTTTGTTACCCCCCAAAACCCCTTGCCCCTTAGCTATCACCTTTGAAGGCAATCAGTTTTTTAAACCACTTTATTAAGGTATGATTACTATGTAGAAAACTATACATATTTAACTTGTACAACTTGATGAGTTTGAGGATAAATAAAATTTATTGCGTAAATTTTACGCAAAACCATCCTCACCATCAAGGCTGAAAACATATCCATCACCTTCCAAACTTTCCCTTGACCCTTTATACTTAATTTAAGATTTATCCTCTTAGCAACTTTTAAGTATACAGTGCAGTATTGTTGGCTATAGGCACTGTGCTGTGTAGTAGATATTCAGAGTTTATCCATCAAGCAGAACTAAAACTTTGTACCCTTTGCCCATCACCTCCCCACATCCCCCACTGCCCTCCCCCCAACCCCTGGCAACCACCACGGTGCTCTCTGCTTCTGTGAATATTTATATTTCACATATAACAGTATTTGTCTTTCTGCATCTGGTCAAAGTCTATCTTCTTAAGCATTAACTTTTCAGCATAAATGTGACATAGTCTGAAAGCTCACTGTTTCTCTCAGCCTCTCTGTTTTTCCCTTTCTTCATTCACACTTCCCTCCTTCCTTCCTTCCCTCCCTCCTTCCCTTCTTCCCCTCCTTCCAGTCTTCTCTTTATTCTTCCAGATGTATCCACTTTCCAACAGAAGCTGGGTGACATTTGTGGTGGGAGTGAATTTGTCTTTTTCAGTCTTGTGCTTGTAATGGCATTTTTGAACAAACCATGGGAATTGGCGTGTTTTGTCCTGACACCACTAAATAGTCTCCCATGTGAAATCAAAGCAGATCCTTCACATGTCACCGCTGGGTAATGGCTTTTCTTGGGCAGTGTCCAACCCAGAAAACCGATGCCATTTTTTGAGTCTCCTGATGAAAACTGTTATTTGGCTTCTTCCAGCTCTTAAATTATCCTGTCATAGACTTTCCATCCTGGCTGCAGAGGTCAATCCGTTTTAAAGAACATGGACCTTTTGCTGAAACCAAGGCATCAAGTTCGAGGGAGTCATTTGTTACAAGTTGAGCATTCAAAACCTTTTATCTTATTACATGCCTGGGAACTCATGGGCTTCTCCAGCCATGAGGGGTTTTTGCTGTTGAGGCTTTTTCATTTCCTTCTGTTATGTTTTTGAATGAGACCTAGGAGGAAATACTTCAGGAAAAGAAACGAAATACTATAGTCGGGGAGGTTGCAGTCAGGTAGTTGAGGGGACAACTCCACCCAGATTTGGCTCTTCATGTGTCTGCAACTCCTCTGTCTGCCCAGCATCTTTCTGTCGGGAAATTCCTCTCCGCGTCTGGTGGTCTGTCACTCACATGGCGATTTCCCCTGAGAATTGGGAATTTCAGCCGGATTGCACAATCACATGCTGTTCTCCTCGATATAGCAATGTGTCCTGTGGTGGGCATCTAACTCAAGCCAAGCTATTCAGTCTTTTGGGGTCACTGATGTGGGGCTAGCAGAAGGAGGGTCCTCCTCCTGATGACTGTAAGAATAAAGAGCCATTTAAGTCTGAAGATGATAACCTGTGCTGCCAAGTGGAGAAAACTTACATAAGGAAGAGGGAAGATGTACCTAAAAATGGAGATGGAGCAATTGCATTTTAATGGCATAATCTGATGTCCTTGATCCAGCCATGCCTGAACTCAAAATCTACTCCTTCTTGACTTTTCAGTTATGAGAACCAATTAATTCTCCTTTGGCTCAAATTACTTTGAATTGGATATTTATTACTTGAAACTGAAAGTATCCCGATGAATTCAACAACATATGCAGAAATTTCTGGTCAAACAAACAAGAAGTGAAGAAATGGGATTCATTTACTCTCCATGTTGGTACCATTCCAGGGAGGCTCTTGTCAGGGCCAGTAAGTGGTCTCCTGGTGTCACCTATGAACGAATCAAGACTTCTCTTTGTTCCTGATTTTCTGACAACACCAAATCCATGTGGAGCAACTGAAAGTTCCTCAGTTGGTCTTCAGATTCTTTTCCATCCACCTGGTGTAGGCCAACTCTATGTAACTGAGGAAATAGTTATTCTGACCATGATTTTTATAAAAGTAAATACTAGTGATATTTAATTCTTCAAAATTGAGTTGCACTGCACTGCCATTCAAACTATTTCGCACCAAGAACCTCTTTTATTTCTTTTCTATGTGAATGATATTTTCACTAAAATGCACACTAAATAATCATGGATTTGTTTTTGCTACATGAAATAAATCAATGCATGAAGAGCAATCAAAACAGTTTGTAGTTTTGGTGCTGAAATAATACAATTCTTGCTATGAACAGCAATCTTGAGTATAATCTCATAGTTTCTGTTAGGATTTTTGCAATATTATATATATTATAAATATATAATAAATATCACACATTAAAAATATCCAACCATGTAATATAAAAAACAGAGACATTTATTGAAGAAGATAGAAGGTACATTGTACATAGGACAATGACGCTTCAGTCCCCTTCAAGCTAGGCACCTTGGGACCTCACATAGTTCTCTCAGCATCTCTTCCACCATTCAAAACATTCTGCAAAATCCTTTCTTAGAATCACCATCAGCTGCCCCATTGCATTTTTCTGAATCTCATTGATGGTCTGAAATTTCTTCCCTTTCAAAGGTGATTTTAATTTTGTGAAAAGCCAGAGTTATAGGGGGTGACATCTGGGGTGTAGGGGGTCTGAGTCACCTGGATTATCTGATGTTTCACCAAAACATTCTGTATAAGATGTGATGCATGAGTGGGTACATTGTCGTGATGAAGCTGCTAATCACCAGTTGCCCATAGCTGTGGCCATTTATGTTGCATTGTATCTCTCAATTGATGAAGAACATTGAGATAGTACTTCTTATTCATTGTTCTGCCTGGAGGGGCATACTCATGATGGACAAAACCTTCCCAGTCAAAAAACACAGTTAACATAGTCTTCACTTTGCTGTGACTTTGCCACACCTTCTTCAGGCCTGGAGAACCCGGCAACCTCCATTGGGGTGACTGAGCCTTCGTTTCTGGATCACGGGTGTATGAGTAGATCCCTGATTCATCTCTGGCTATGACCTTCTTGAGGAAATCTGGTTCATTGGTAGCAGTTTGAATCGTCATTAGCAACTGCAGCACAATGTTCCTTCTGCTCTGGTAGCAGAAGCCATGGAACAAATTTTGCCACAGCACGTTTCATGCCAAGGTCCTGCATAAATCGTTTTTGGACACAGTCATTTTTGGAATCCTCAGATCAGCTTCTAGTTCCCACACTGTCAGTCGCTGATCTTTGTTGATTGTAGCCCGTATGCAGTCAACATTCTCAGGTGTTCTGCTCGCAGAGGTCTTCCAGAACATGGATCACTTTCATCAGATTCTCGACCATCTTTGAAGCATTTGTGCCATGCTTTTATTTATGCTGTACTCATTGCATCATCCCCGAAAGCCTTCTGAATCATCCAAATAATTTCCATGGAGGAATGTCCAAGCTTAATGCAAAATTTGGTGTGGATTCATTGCTCCACTCGCTCAGTCATTTTGAATGCGATGGCCACACAGTACACATGCTCACTCAGCAGCATCTACTGCCCCCACTGACTAGTACAGTGAAGTCGTCATTGTTCACACATGCGCATTCCAGTCCACTCCCATTAGCTACCAGGTTATATTGAAGTTGCAAGCTAGTCTTGTTATATCAACAAAAGCTGGACTTTTTCCATACAGACCTGGTATACTCTGACCTTTGTGGATTCCTAGTTGGGAACAGCTGGCCTACTAAATTTTGGCACTGTGTAAAGAGCCTGGAAGATGCCAGCTCTTGAACCCTGTCCTTATGGAAATCATAGTTCAGTTTCATTCATTTCTTCACTAAAATTTTATTGACTGCTTATCAAGCAAAATTCCTTGAGTTACAAAGATAAAGGAGACAGGACCACTGCTCTCAAGGAATTTACAGCTTGATTGATGAGAAATGCAGCTCTCAGGCCACTGTGACTAACCGCTGTACTGGATAACAGTGTAGCTTACTTGCAGCTTGGTTAGGGCCCCGAGGGAACACTGCCATGGCCCCCGGCCAGCCTGCTGCTGTGAGTTCCTCGCAGCACTGGGGACAGTGGAGGTGAAACGACGCTATGACCGACATAGTGATCACCACTGCACAGCGGCAATGCCACGGGCGCACGGGATGGACCTGTGGAGAATGTAGCAAGGTGGTGCGGCTGCGTCATGAGAACCAGGATTTACAAGCAGGAGGCATGGTTTATTACAGGCTGTTTTTCAAGCCGGACAAATGAATGATGCTGGATTTGAAAGTGATGTGGTCAGGTTATACGAAGCTTGGCAGGACCCCACTTGAAATACACTAGAACCTTGTGGGATCTTGTGGTGGGCAGGGAACACCAATGCCACCAATCTGAGTGAGTCTCCCATGAGTTTCAGGGACACTAAGGAGCCATGTCCACCAAACCCCTCCCTGTTCTATTTCCAGCTCAGAACACACCCCTGGAGGTTATCACATTCAACTGTAATTTCTATGAAATGTATGTGTACGAGGCTCATTTCACCAAGCCGCTTATCCAGTCACTGGCAGGATTATTTCACGCACAAAGAGGGACCCCCATTTCACACTGTGGAGGGTTAGAAAAGCTTTCTGGGAGAAACGATGGTTACTCTGACTCTAGAAATGTCGGGGAAGAAGAATGGATAAGCCTGGCAGGTGAAGCATCAGCCCAGGGGTGTGAAACAGCAATGGGCTTTTGGGCAAAGGGAAAGCAAAAAATAAATGAATGGATGAATGATTGAATGAATAAATAAATAAATAGATAAATAAAAATAGTAAAATTTGCAGAATTAGAAATAAGGTTATATCTTGGAGCATATCAAGAGATGCTGAAGGATTTACATCAAGAAAATAAGGTCAGCGCGGTGTTTAAAAGGCGACTGTGACCCTGTGTGTCGGAAGGATGTGTGTGTGTGTAAAACCGTTAGAAGGCCAGGTAACAGTGGCCCCGTGGTCAGAGAAGAGGCAACTACGCCTGATCTCAGAGACTGGCGATGATGAGGAATAAGAGATTTAGAAGGAAAACTGGAGAGCATGGATCTAGGGTTCGGAGCTCCAAGAGGCCTGAGAAGGAGAGCAAAGGCGGCTTTTCCAGAGGTGTGCTGTGGAGTCGGCCTCTCTGGACGGTGGTAAAGGAAAACGACTCAGACGCTTGTTAAAGGCTGAAAGGAAGACTTCATTCAAGAGAAACGACTGCAATGGGGTGCCTGTGGTAGGGGAAGACAAAGTTCTACTCCAAATACAACAAGGAAAAGTAGAAATGTATAGTCAAAGAGCGGGGTGGAGGTCAGTGGGTGGAAAATTACTAAGGAGCAGCAAGGCTAAACCTGTGACAGGATTCTTGTTGAAGGCAGGCCATTGAGGGTGAGCTATGAGGAGTTTGATCAGATCGACCCCGAGGCTGGGAGATTTTTGCTAAACTGATGCAGCAGGATTCTTGCTAAGGAGAAAAGGGCCTAGTCAGAGAGACAACTCAAGTTGGTCAAAGGAAAGAGTCTTTGTCAATGGCA